>CM059205.1:40526729-40759229 GCA_030347435.1 Clarias fuscus
CTTATCCAGAGCAACCTAGGTTTTTTTTTTTTATTATTATTCTTTTTTATTCAAAAGAACCAGAAGAACCAGCAAGAGAGAATGGAAGGACATGACTGATGATGAAGATGAATGAACAAATTGGTATTGAGGCAGAAAGGCATTAATCACTTCAGCACTGCTATTATAAGCTGAGTCGAGCAGAGGAGAGTGTGGTTTGAGTGAGAGGTTGTTTGTAGGGGAAAAATGTTTCACTTTGACTAAGAGAAGAAAAAAAAAGTCACCTCTTTCACAGGAAACGACTGCGGTTTTCACCCAATGCCAGAAAGATTTGCACATTTATCATTTCATAGTCAAACATACAACCAAATTAAATAAAATGAAAACAAAGAATGATCAGCTTCATTAAACCTGATTATTAATCAACACAGCACAGCACACACAATACGCATTGATCTTAAATGTGCCTCATCATTAGCATGACCTGTACTTCTTTATTTTATTGCCTGTGTTTGTGGTGTGAAGTGCTAGTACACAATTTTCATTTTAGATCATTTTGAAGTGATGCTAGAGAGAGCAATTCAAAAGCTATTCTGCAAGTCACCACACAGCACGTCTACACCTGTTTGTCTTTTACATGAACAGGGTGACAATAAGGAACAGGATTTGTAAGACAGAATAGTTAGGAATAAGACAACGTGTGTTTTTTTTTCTTCTCATAATTCAGCTTGACATTGCTGCATTTAACTCTCAACAGATGATACAGCTTTTTCAGTTTCAGCATATTTATTTTTACCTGGTCACAGTGTACTGACACCCCACCAATAGACTGATAATATTCTTAGAAATGGTAGGATGGTAATAGTAAGATAGCATTCCTACTTTTACTCCCTGACCATAAAAACCAACATGAGCATGTGTTTTTAATAGAGACACTACAATGGACTTTTGGTTGCTCTAGAAAAGGTGTTTGCAAAGCTCTCCAAGGAGAGTAGGGGAGGGGCGGTTGGCCAAGACAGAGCCTACATGGGCCCACTCCACCACACTGCCTGCCACCTTCGCTTGCGAGCCTCGCGCCCCCATGCAACTAGGCCCTGCCTCTAGACCCGCATGTGCACACCTTCACTATTTTCTTTCCCCTTTGTCCCTTCCTCCCTCCTTAAAACCTTTCCATTCCCCATCTTTCCAAATAAAATGACCCTTTTTCGATAAGACCTAGCCTCATGTCTGTGCGTCTGTGATGCCACCCATGCAAAAGATCTTACATGCTGGCACAGACCTTGAGTTGAGTCCTTAAGTTAAGGTCTTAATCACATACAGACAGTGCCAGCAGCGACAGTAAGTTTGGAGCTAAGGGAGGGACAATGTCACACCGTGTGCCAGTTATGGGCATGCATCTTGATCTTTTGTCACTCCTTGCTCATTCTGTAGGCTCAGTAAGTGGGCAGCCTCCCCCTCTGCAGGTGTACGAAGGGGAAGGGCTGCTTGAAAAGGGAATGTAATCATCTTTAATGGGCTTCCTCTACGTTATAAAAACAAGGCGAGAAGTTTGGCTCGAAATCCTGGAGATTTATCCCCTAAAGAGCAGAGTCACGGGGTGGAGTGGGGTTGTGTAATGTGCTCTGGTGACTTTAGAGGCAAGAAATGAATGCAGCCATTAAATCCCTGCTTAAAAGACAGCCGTGAGAGGACTGCCTGAGCTCCCGCAGCACTTTCACTTACTTCTATTTTTAGTGATATTTTTGGATATGATCCCAGAGTCTGGAGGAAGTGTGAATAGGCACGGAACAAAATGTCCTTTGTGAAGATTCCACAGTCTACCCTAGTAATTTAAGGTGCATGTCATTTGTGTAGGTGTTTTACCAATCAGATGTATGATTAACCAATTATACCAAGCAGGTGCTAATGGTAACACATGTCATATGTAGGTTAAAATACAGGCCATGATCGACTTTATGGTAAAATGGAACACATCATGTCTACTTCCCTTCAACATCAGAAGAAGAACAGAAAAGCAAAAGAGCAGTGAGAGAGCAGTGGAAAGGAAGAAAACTAGCTTATGGTTTCTGTAGTTTTATGTGACAAAGCTGATTGATCACACTTCCTTTAGATGGAAAAATAACTTTAATAGAAAAATAAGTCATATACCTCAATCCTGCAATACAAGACAGTCTTCATTAGTTAATCATCATTATTTGTTGATGCTTGTTTGTTTTTGCTATTTGAGGTGATGTAATTATTTTTTATTTATTTGTAATGTTTAATTGGCCATAAAAGGCAAGATTTCCATTATCACAATTTCTAAAAATTATGCTTTTATGGCCGTTTTTTGTGTAAGTGAAGGAGTAGGTCATCCTACACACACTCATGCTACCGTATGCTGTGTAACCACACCGGCTTCCTGCTGCGGGACTTTATGCTCACATACAGAGTTAAATTTAGAGAACCAGCCAAGTTCCACCTAGCAGCATTGGTCACATCCTGTATCCCTTACTGAAGCTGTCACAAATATAACAGATCAGTAAAGAGGTGGTGCGATAAGGGGATTGCACAAGATGAAAAAAGAAGAAAGAAAGAAATCTGCCAAAAGCATCTACAATGGAAATATGACCACTGGAATGTGACCGCTGAGCAATGAAAGAAGGTGTCCTTTTCTAAATAGCAGTCCTAAGACACTGTAGCATAGTTGTTCATATTAATTGTACAGACAAAAATAGCTATCTCAGCCTGACTAAAGAAGAGAACTTAAAACTGAAACACAATCAGGATGGCATCCTAGGATGAGAGTATGATGATATCTTCCCTAACAGCAATGACCTCTTTCAGTAGGGTAAATATGATCCATGGTGGCCCCATTTCACAACTTGCAAGACTTGAAGAATCTGCTGTTGATATTTTGGGGCCACAAACCACTGTATACCTTAAAAAATCTAGTGGAGCTCATTCCTCGAAAGATCAGAGCTGTTTCTTTTGCAACACAACAGGATTTACAAAATATTAGACTGGTGGATTTAATGTTATTTCTGACTGATGTTTATATGAGACTATGAATTCTAAATGGTCCTGTATGTAAGTCTATACAGTCATAAAGAAAATGAAAATGTTCCCTCTGTATGTGTTTAATATGCTAAAAAATAAGAATTGTTTGGTCCTGAACAACTTCTATAAAAAAAAAAAAATAAATAAAAAAATAAATAAATAAATAAATAAATAAAAACAATAATCTTACATATAAGTAAATTAATATTTACAAATGGAATAGAGAAAAATAAGTTTAAAGAATATTTAGAAAATATATATTATGGTATGAACTGAAGTTCATTGTTCTCACAATTACTGCCAGTTTTCTCCGGTCCTGTGGCTGCAAAACAGGCCCAAATCACCACCGCTCAACCACAATGGCTGTCAGGTTTGTTGAGAGTTGCTGTGTTTTCTAGACATGTGTTTTACACATTGCCTTGTTTACTGCCTTGCAATGTTTGCACACCAATACTTCTTCATGCACTTTGTTATTTTATTAAGATTTTTGTTATATCTAACTTTGCATAGTTCTGTGATGCTTTATGTACCTGTATATGGTTGAAGTGATGATAAAATCTATTTTGAGTTTAATATCCTAAGACATGAAACTTTAGTATGTCAACAATTAAACACATTTTTAATCAATTTCTGTGGAGTGTCTACCATACATGTCCCTGTGAATGAGCTTTTACTATACAGTCGTGGCCAAAAGTTTTGAGAATGACACAAATATTAGTTTTCACTAAGTTTGCTGCTAATCTGCTTTTAGATCTTTATTTCAGTTGTTTCTGTGATGTACTGAAATATAATTACAAGCACTTCATATGTTTCAAAAGCTTCAAAGGCTTTTATCGACAATTACATGACATTTATGCAAAGAGTCAGTATTTGCAGTGTTGGCCCTTCTTTTTCAGCACCTCTGCAATTCGACTGGGCTGCTCTCAATCAACTTCTGGGCCAAATCCTGACTAATAGCAACCCATTCTTTCATAATCACCTCTTGGAGTTTGTCAGAATTAGTGGGTTTTTGTTTGTCCACCTGCCTCTTGAGGATTTACCACAAGTTCTCAATGGGATTAAGATCTGGGGAGTTTCCAGGCCATGGACCCAAAATTTCAACGTTTTGGTCCCCGAGCCACTTAGTTATGATTTTTGCCTTATGGCACGGTGCTCCATCGTGCTGGAAAATGAATTGTTCTTCACCAAACTGTTGTTGGATTGTTGGAAGAAGTTGCTGTTGGAGGGTGTTTTGGTACCATTCTTTATTCATGGCTGTGTTTTTGGGCAAAATTGTGAGTGAGCCCACTCCCTTGGATGAGAAGCAACGCCACACATGACTGGGCTCAGGATGCTTTACTGTTTGCATGACACAGGACTGATGGTAGCGCTCACCTTTTCTTCTCCAGACAAGCCTTTTTCCAGATGCCCCAAACAATTGGAAAGAGGCTTCATCCGAGAATATGACTTTGCCCCAGTCCTCAGCAGTCCATTCGCCATACTTTTTGCAGAAGATCAATCTGTCCCTGATGTTTTTTTTGGAGAGAAGTGGCTTCTTTGCTGCCCTTCTTGACACCAGGACATCTTCCAAAAGTTTTCATCCTCACGGTGCATGCAGATTCGCTCACACCTGCCTGCTGCTATTCTTGAGCAAGCTCTGCACTGGTGGCACTCCGATCCCGCAGAGGACACTTTACAATGCGTCAAAGCTGAAACACGTGGAAGGTGGGATGAATGCGTTGCATAGAAGAGGGAAGTAGGAGTCGGACAGCGCACAGGTTGATTATTCTAATTATAGTGAAGAGGCAGATGAAGCGAGGTGGGAGTTTGCGTGAGAGAGTTCTTAAAGGGATGTCTTTAGTAGAGAGCATGACTCTCTCCCCTACGCGGTACCTGGGCGCCTTAGTACGGTGGCGGTCCGTCTGTCACTTGTACAGCCTGAATGCTTGCAGCAGGCTTCGTCTAGCTCGTAGCCATGTCCGTTTGCATCGGCAGACGAAATGTTGGACCGAGGGGACCTCTACCTCCTCCTCTTGAGTTGGAAATAGTGGTGGCTGGTAGCCTAGACAGCACTGGAATGGGGAGAGCCCCGTGAAGGCAGACGGTAGGGAGTTGTGAGCATATTAGACCGACAGGAGGAACTTACTCCAGGTGGTAGCATCGTGCGTGGTCATGCACCGGAGAGCGACTTCCATTGCTTGATTGTTTCGCTCTGTTAAGCCATTGGATTGGGGATGAAAGCCGGAAGACAGCCTAGGAGTGGCTCCGATGAGTCTGCAAAAAGCCTTCCAGAAGCATGACGTGAATTGAGGGCCTTGATCTGAGACTATGTCTGTAGGAAGACCATAAGGCGAAAAACGTGGAGGATCAGCTGTTCTGCTGTCTACTTGGCAGAGGGGAGTTTGGGAAGCGGAACCAGGTGAACGGACTTGGAAAAATTGTCAACAATGGTCATAATACATGTGTTCCCATCTGACGAAGGTAGACCAGTTACAAAGTCCAGCGAAATGTGAGACCAGTGGTGGTGCGGTATGTCTAAGAGTCTGAGGAGACCGGCCAGGCGACAGTTGTGATGTTTACAGCGGGTGCAGACGTCGCAGGCTGCCACGAAGCTGGAAACATCCCTCCCCAACATGGGCCACCAGAAGCGCTGCTGAATGATAAAGCGCATTCGGGCTGAGCCTGGGTGGCAGGCCAATCTGGATCCATGGCCCCACTCAAGGACCTATGAGCGTAGACCGAGGGGAACAAAAAGACGATCAGGGGGAACGTTGCTGGGGCCGGGCTCCTGGGTCAATGCCTGCTAATTAAATTTAGCTTCAATGTCCAATTCCACAGCTGCTACTAGACAGTGAGAGGGCAGGATCATGTCGCATGGCATGGAGTCGTGGGGAAGAATAAACTGATGTGAGAGAGCGTCAGGCTTGGTGTTCTTGGAGCCTGGCCGGTAGGACAGCACAAAGTTGAATCTAGAAAAGAACAGGGACCAGCAGGCCTGTCGGGCATTAAGTCTTTTGGCACTGTGTTGTCACGAAACTGGGGGTGTTGCAGGCGAGGCATAAATGCTGAGGTGCTGATGGTTTGTAGATGTTTTTATTTAAAGAAGAAATAAAACAAACACACTTAACTGAAGAACAAAATAAACATAAGTCACTCCAAACTAACCCAACACATAAGTTTACTTTAACAAATGCAAGACAAAGAACTAGAACTCAAGCAGACTATTTATAACAAACCAAATGAGCAAACTTGGTTCAGGTGAGCGCCGTCACCTGACCGAGGTGCATTCTGGGAACTGAAGTCCAAAACGAAACTTAGGAAAACTACAAACAAAAAAGTCTCTGGGCGCATGGCGCCATCTAGGGTTTATCCCTAACATGTGTAAGTATTCAAGGTTCCTGTGATCGGTCCATACTAGAAACGGGAGCTCGGTCCCCTCCAGCCAGTGTCTCCATTCTTTTAGCGCTAACTTAATGGCTAGTAGTTCCCGATCGCCCACATTGTAGTTCCTTTCAGCTGGGGACAGCCGACGAGAGAAAAATGAGCAAGGGTGCAGTTTGTTATCCTGTGATGACCTCTGGGACAAGACCCCTCCAACGCCGGAGTTGGACGCATCTATCTCCACCACAAACTGCTGGGATGGGTCGGGGATGATCAATATTGGGGCTGAGGTGAACCTTCTCTTGAGGTCGGAGAAGACCCTCTCCGCCTCCTCGTTCCAACGGAAGAGGATCTTGGAGCAAGTCAGAGAGGTTAGAGGAGCAGCGATGGAGCTGTGCCCTCGAATGAACCTGTGGTAGAAATTGGCAAATCCCAGAAATCTAAAAGTCGCTGTAACAGCTGACAAACGTGACATCGATGCTCCTCCAGCTTGTGGGAAAAAATCAAAATGTCGTCCAGATAGACGAATACGTAAAGGTTCAGGAAGTCATGATGTACGTCGTTTATCAGGCTCTGGAAGACGGCAGGAGCATTGGTGAGTCCGAACGGCACTACCAAGTATTCATAATACCTGGTAGGGGTGTTGAAGGCGGTCTTCCACTCGTCGCCCTCCCTTATACGGACAAGATGATAGGCATTGCGTAAATCTGACTTAGTGAGGTAAGGGGTAGCGGTTCCTGACTGTTATTGCATTGAGCCCTCTGTAATCTATGCATGGACGAAGGCAAGCATCTTTTTTTTTTGACAAAGAAAAACCCCGCTCCAGCGGGTGAGGAGGAGGGACGAATGATACCAGCAGTGAGAACCCCCATGATGTACTCATTCATGGCTTCTTGCTAATGGCAAGTCAGAGAGAAGAGACAACCTTTTGGAGGAGCGGTGTCAGGAAGGAGGTCAATGGGACAATCATAAGGCCGATGAGGAGGAAGCGACGTGGCTCGAGTCTTGTTGAAGACCAGCTTGAGATTGTGGTACTCGGCGGGAACATTGGAGATGTTAGGGAGATCATCAGGCTTGGCGAGAGTGGAAGGTAGATGGAGCGTCGAGAGAAGACAAGACCCGGAACACGTCGAGCTCCAACCTGTGATAGTATGCTTAGTCCAGTCAATGTGTGGGCCAGGAAGCGCTAACCAGGGAAGACCGAGATCTACAACAGTATGGGATTTCTCAATAACCAACAGGCAGATCTCCTCAGAGTGGTTTCCAGAAATTCGTAGGGTGAGAGGGCGTGTTTTCCGTGTGATGGCTGGCAGAGGGCTTCCGTCTAGGGCCTGAACTGTGAGCGGAGGTTTTACTGGAACACACGGGACCTCCAACGCCCTAGCTGTAGCGGCACTGAGTGCCTGGACCTGGTGAGCTTGGCCGCCTATGATTATCGTGGCAGGGAGTAGAGAACATGATTCTGGTAGTCTGCCTGAAGGAGCGCCCTCTAGTGCTCCCAGCCTGACTAGAGGGTGCCTCCTCTTAACGGGGCAGTTCTTGAGAAAATGTCCAGAGTCTCCGCAGTAGAAACCGGCTCTTTCCTGGCGACGCTGATGCCTCTCCCCCTCTGAAATTCGAGTCCTGTCTAGCTGCATGGGCTCCTCCTGATCGTTCTGTCGTGGAGGTAGGGGTCTTTGAGCCATCCTGGAGGGGGAAGGTTTTCTAGCAGGAGGCGATCTCCTGGAGGTCCGTCTTGAGCGGAGGTGCGCATCGTCCTGACCAGTTAGATCCATGAGTCCGTTAAGGTCGGCAGGTAGCTCCTGAGAAATTAGTTTGTCCTTGACTGCCTCTGATAAACCTTCGAGGAGGACATCAGATAGGGCCCTGTCATTCCATCCACTGGTGACGGCGAGGGTCCGAAATTCAATGGTGTAATCATAAGCCGAGTGTGTTCCTTGGCAAAGTCTTAACAACCTGTTCCCGGCCTCCCTGCCGACATGAGAGTGATCGAAAACCCTCCTCATCTCACTGGAGAATGCCTCAAAGTCGTTACAACATGGATTGCAGGCATCCCAGAGAGCTCTGCCGGCAAGGAGGGTGATGACGTAGGCCACTCGTGACCGCACCAAGGAGAAGGTAGAGCTTGTAGCTAAAAAATCAGTGAACACTGCGAGAGGAACGATCTACATCTACCTGTCTCTCCTCCATAGGTGGGTGGGGCTGGAGTCTCTGGGCTTGTGGCGCGCGTTGAGGATAACCGTAGCTGTTGCATCTGAGTGGTGACGTCAGCGAGGGTCGGCCTCGTGGTGAGGAGTTCTTACTGTTGCTTTCTGAGGAGGGCGCCCTGGCTCTCCAGGGCCAGCCTCATCCTGTCGTATTCTGCTGAATCCATCACGTGTGGCCGGATTATTCTGTCACGAACGAGCAACAAAGGGGCGAAGAAATGGATCCAAATGCAGAGGAGCAGAGATGATTTTGAGATGCTTGAGCTGGGTAACCTGAAGCTGTGTGCCGTGGAGAGACGAGAAGCAAAGCCGAAGTCGAAGAGCGAAAGCGAGAGTTCGAAGCCGTTAAATCCATCAGTGAGAGTGTCAAGCCAAAACGTGAAGCAAAGCCGAAGTCGAGGAGCGAAAGCGAGAGTTCAATGCCGTAAAATACGTGAGCGAGGCAACTAATCCAAAATGTATATAAATCATGCTGGTCTATGCTGGATTTTTCAGCAGGGTACTCTATAATATAATTATAATTACAGTGTTACAGCTGATCTGTGAGACCTCCATTGATGCTCTGGGACGGAAAGGGGGGGGGATCCCCCACTGAGGCACTGGAAGGTGGTTGGAGCCTCCCCGTGAGGCTCGGAGACGAAGGGCGGAGCCTCCCCGTGAGGCTCGGAGACAAAGGGCGGAGTCTCCCCGTGAGGCCCTGGAACTGGTGCTTTGGGGCCTCCCCGTGCGGCCCTGGAAGCGGTGCTTTGGGGCCTCCACGTGAGGCTCTGGAAGCGGTGCTCTGGGGCCTCCACGTGAGGCTCCGGAAGTGGTGCTCTGGGGCCTCCACGCGAGGCTCCGGTAGCGGTGCTCTGGGGCCTCCACGTGAGGCTTTGGTAGCGGTGCTCTGGGGCCTCCACGTGAGGCTCTGGTAGGAGTGCTCTGGGGCCTCCACGTGAGGCCTTGGACGAAGGTAGTGAGACCTTTCACAGTTCTGCTGTAGGGCGAGCCGACGACCCTCAGCCTGCTTGCCCCAGCGTTACGGTGCCAGCCCCCACCAAAAAAAATTTCTCCGGGGGGGCCCCCCTCTGCTATGCCTTGGTGTGGTCGAGCATTCTGTCATGGGTCTAGCTGGTGGTGCTGGCTAGACCCGGCTGATGTAGTTGCCGTGGGCATATGGGTAGGCATGAACGCAGAGGGGTGTGCGAACAGAAAGTCTTTTTATTTAAACAGAACTCAAACAGACACAAACAAAGGAACCAAAACAACAAACATAAACTAAACCTAGGGCTCAGGAAAAACACAGGGAACGGTGCGCTAACACAGGGAACGGCGCGCTAACACAGGGACAAGAACTGGACACAGGGAACCAGGAGCTGACATGGGAACTAGGAACTGACATGGGAACTAGGAACTGACACAGGGAACCGACAGAGAGAACTGGGGATGAGGAACCATGGAGCTGAAGCTAACTAAGACACATAGGGGAATTAGAGATGAGACAGGGCTAGACAGGAGAGACAGGGCTAGACAGGAGAGACAGGGCTAGGAGCACAGAGACTAGAGACAGGACCAGGAGCACAGAGACTAGAGACGGGACTAGAGACGGGACTAGACTGGCTGGGTTAGTGGTTAGTTGGGTTAGTAGCTACATGGAATGCTGGGGACAATGGATGCTGACCTAACCAGGTTAGTATCTAAAGGAGTTAGTGGCTAACCGGGTTAGTACTGACCTGATAGTGGGGAACTGAACACAAAAGGCAAAGCACACATGAGGCTATTCCAAACTAGCGGCTAACCTACTAGAGACCAGAACCACTAGCAGTCAATCCCGCTAGAGGCTAGCCTACTGGAGGCTAACCCTACTAGGGGCTAACCCTACTAGCAATCAAGGCCTACTAGCGGCTAACCCTGCTAGCGGCTAGGCCCTCATGTGGCTACACAAAACTAAACAGACAAAGAATTAAACCAGAAGACAGAACAGTACTTACACAGGACACAGGAGGAGACACAGCCTAACTAAACATGAAACAGGACAGCTCCATGAATCCATCAACACAAGGAACATAAGGAAAACACAACTAGAGCCCTCTTTAAACAAAGGTAAAACAATATAACTAAAATATAAACTTAAACAAACAAAAAGGAATGCCCACATGACAGTAGTTACAAAACAATCACAGACAAACAGACAAACAATGCTCGACCCAGGTTCCCAGAACAAACTGCTATTTATAGAAACTTTAATGAGGCACCTCAGTCCAGGTGAGCACTCATCACCTGACTGAGGTGCCTTCTGGGAAACTGAGTCAACCAACAAGAACTACACAAGACAGACAGACATGAACAGTGACCTCTAGTGGAGGTTCCTAACATGATCTGTGTATAGTTTAATTAAACTGAGTGTATTAAACGTGTGATTTGTGGCTGACCTTCTATCACAACTGCTACAGCCCAGAATAAAACAGTACTGTACAGGTGAATATTATGATAAAATTTTTCATTTGTGTAAAATGGAGTCATTTGGTACATGTAGTGAGCCGGAACTTTCAGATCTGACACAGGTAGACACACATACACAAACACACACACACACACACACACTCACAAACGCATACACACACGCACACACACACACACACACACACACACACACACACACACACACACACACACACAATCAAACATATACATATGCACACAAACAGACATGCACACAGACACACACACACACACACACACACACACATCCTCATATACTCACACACACACACACACACACACACGTCCTCATATACTCACACACATACACACATCCTCACATACTCACACACAAACACACACACACACATACACACACACACATACACACACACGCAGTCACAAACAGACACACACATCTTCATATACTCTCACACACACACAAACACACACACACACACAAATATCAGTTATTTATTATGTTCAGCAACTTGCTCGTATCTTAATATCTGTATAATCTTTAGCAAACAGTTTTATAGAACCAATAAAACTTATCTCACACAATACATACTAATTATTAGCATAGCCTATACTTTTCTATTCCTCTTCCTGGGCTTCCAGTATGAGGTGCTTACAGTATGCCCAATATTCGGCTTTATTCTCAACTCTATATAACGGAATTATATAATATAGATTAAAAAACAGCAAGATAAAATAAAAAGGCATATTAGGTAAGTAAACATATTGAAATAAATTAAATTAAACATCTGTGAGAGAGAGAGAGAGAGAGAGAGAGAGAGAGGAAGAGCAAATGTGTTTTGTGGTCGACACAACACTGCCAGTGTTTGTGTGTGTGTGTGTGGGGGGGGGGGGGGGGGGTGTTTCGTGATTAGCTTGTTATTTTGCACATCAGCACACTGCATGTCTACAGGAGTCTTTTACATAAACATAATAATGGGATGGAATATGACAGTTTTTACCCATTGCTTTAACACTATAGACACATGCTTAAATCAAAGGAACATAACTTGAAGTTGTTGTTATTTACCCTAAACAAAGTGTAACCATAGCTTAAACAAAAGTGCTGCTTAGCATTTTAGTGGCAATTCTGCAAGACACTCGCTCCTTTCAACAAAACACTTGCTCCTGCACACTACACACTATTTCATGCATAAGACACTTCGTTCATAAGACACTTCGTTCAAATATGAAATCTCAAGGTACCACTGGCAAAACACATCTATTCAATATACAATACACATTGTGCAATTGAAAATACTTGGACGCACACCTGAAAATACTACAGTAACTCTCAAATTGGAACACCAATCAGCCAGCTACAAAAAGACCTCACTTAAGCCATTTTAAGAACTTTGCAAGCATAGAAGCAGGGAGAGCCGGAGGCAGAGGTAGAGTTAGAGGACGACAGAGAGAGAGAGGAGGACATGGTCGAAGAGGTCATACAATGACCATTATTTCTGAAGACATCAGAGCAACTTTGGTGGATCATGTCATCAACCATGGCCTGACTATGAGGGAAGCTGGGCAGAGAGTCCACCCTAATCTAAGCCGTTTCACGGTTGCATCCATAATAAGGACATTTCGACTGGAAAACAGGTATGTCTTCAACTCTCTACACAGACTGTATCTAGAGTACAGTACAGTACTGTATCATATCACATGGCCATATCGCATGTACTTTCTATTTACTTTTTGAACAAAAGTAGTAGTTTTGTGAAACATACAGTCATAACGTGTTGAGATGTTTCAGTACTGTGTATGGTATACATGGTAAAGTACAGTATAAACAGTACTGTAAAAAAGAAGCAAACCAAAAACAATTTGGGATTGCATTTTTCTACAGAATGGCTAGAAGACCTACTGGGGGTGGGCGCCAACGCCTGTTCACCCAACAGCAGGAACTTTGTGCCATTGTGGATCTAGTCAGAGCAAACAATGCAAACTGTCTCCACCAGATACAGCAACAAATACTTGAAGATAGGCAGGTATTCAACAACATAAATAGAGTAAGCATTACCACTATCAGATGCATCTTGGTAAAGCACAACATGACCATGAAGCAACTGTACAGGGTTCCATGTGAGAGGAACAGTGTCAGGGTCAAAGAACTTCGACAGGAATATGTACAGGTAAAGTGTTACATTCCTTTACATTTACAATACTGAATGGGTGGAGTCCAGTAACAGCTGAATATGTACCATTGGATCAGTACCACATAGTTACTGTATATTCAGAAAGCTACACAGGTACCATGTGTGGTCTGGTGGTGTGGTTCTGTATGTGTAGTAGTGTAGTTGTGTTTTGAGTAATGCTATGCACAATATGTTTTTTTTTGTAAAAAACAAAATGGATGGAGCTTCCCAGCCTCATGAATTTATTTACATTGACGAGGATGGATTCAACCTTAGCCAAAATAGTCGACAGGGACGTAATATACAGTAGTTGGCCAAAGGGCAATTTTGCCTGTCCCGAGGAAGCGTGGGGGAAATATCACATTGTGTCCCGCCATAAGCATCCGAGAGCTACTACACCATCATTCTAAACTGGGTCCATATAATGTGCAAAACATAATCACAGTTCTAGATGCACTTCATGATACAGTTGTATAGGACAGACCAGAGCAGCCCAGGTTTGTTGTTGTGTGGGACAATGTCAGTTTCCATCGGGCTGCCATCGTCCAGAACTGGTTCACAAACCATAATCTATTTGAAGTTTTGTATTTGCCCCCTTACTCACCATTTCTCAACTGTCAGGGGCCTTTATTTATGCACCAGGATAAAATGGACAAAGGCTGGAAGAGCAGACTGTGTGTGTGTGTGTGTGTGTGTGTGTACACACACGTGGACAAAATTGTTGATAGCCTTCGGTCAATGAAAGAAAAACTCACAATGGTCACAGAAATAACTTTAATCTGACAAAAGTAATAATTTTTAAAAATTCTATGAATGTTAACCAATGAAAGTCAGAGATTGCTTTTCAACCATGCTTCAACAGAATTATTTTAAAAAATTAACTCATGGAACAGGCCTGGACAAAAATGATGGTACCCCTAGAAAATACTGAAAATAATGTGACCAAAGGGACATGTTAATTCAAGGTGTGTCCACTAATTAGCATCACAGGTGTCTACAATCTTGTAATCAGTCAGTGGGCCTATATATAGGGCTCCAGGTAGTCACTGTGTTGTTTGGTGACATGGTATGTACCACACTCAACATGGACCAGAGGAAGCGAAGGAAAGAGTTGTCTCAGGAGATTCGAAAGAAATTTAGGACAAGTTAAAGGTAAAGGCTATAAGACCATTTCCAAGCAGCTAGATGTTCCTGTGACTACAGTTGCACATATTATTCAGAAATTAAAGATCCATGGGACTGTAGCCAACCTCCCTGGACGTGGCCGCAGGAGGAAAATTGATGACAAATCAAGGAGACGGATAATCCGAATGGTAACAAAAGAGCCAAGAAAGACTTCTAAAGAGATCCAAGGTGAACTTCATGCTCAAGGAACATCAGTGTCAGATCGCACCATCCGTCGTTGTTTGAGCCAAAGTGGACTACATGGGAGACGACCAAGGAGGACACCATTGTTGAAAACAAATCATAAAAAAGCCAGACTGGAATATGCCAAACTACATGTTGACAAGCCACAAAGCTTCTGGGAGAATGTCCTATGGACAGATGAGACAAAAATTGAACTTTTTGCCAAGGCAAATTTTGCTAATTATACTTGAAGCATATCAAGAAAAGAACACTGTCCCTACTGTGAAAGATGGACGAGGCTCTGTTATGTTCTGGGGCTGCTTTGCTGCATCTGGCACAGGGTGTCTTGAATCTGTGCAGGGTACAATGAAATCTCAAGACTATCAAGGGATTCTAGAGAGAAATGTCCTGGCCAGTGTCAGAAAGCTGGGTCTCAGTCGCAGGTCATGGGTCTTGCAACAGGACAATGACACAAAACACACAGCTAAAAACACCCAAGAATGGCTAAGAGGAAAACATTGGACTATTCTAAAGTGGCCTTCTATGAGCCCTGACCTCAATACTATTGAGCATCTTTGGAAGCAGCTGAAACATGCTGACTGGAAAAGGCACCCTTCAAACCGGAAACAAGTGGAGCAGCTTGCTCATGAGGAGTGGACCAAAATACCTGCAGAGAGGTGCAGAAGTCTCATTGACAGCTACAGGAATCGTTTGATTGCAGTGATTGCCTCAAAAGGTTGTGCAACAAACTATTAAGTTAGGGGTACCATCATGTTTGTCCAGGCTTGTTCCATGAATTCATTTTTTTTTTATAATTCCATTGAAGCATGGTTGAAAAGCAATGTCTGATTTTCATTGGTTAACATTCATAGAATTCTTATTTATTATTACTTTTGTCAGATTAAAGTTATTTCTGTGACCATTGTGAGTTTTTCTTTCATTGACCGAAGGGTACCAACAATTTTGTCCACGTTTGTATATTTGTATGTGTATGTGTGTGTGTATGTATGTGCGTATGTGTGTTTGTGTGTGCGTGCACGCGTGAAAGAGAGCGAGGGGACGTGTGTGCGTGTGTGTGTAAACGGTCCAGGAGGTAGCAGGGGAATGTCCTAGAACGCAATGAGTGCATGCGGTGATGACATTGGGGAATCCTCCGCGAACCCGGAAATAGCGCATGCGAGAATTTCCTCTGAGATTGTCCCGGCTGTTTGTTTTTTCCCTGCGCTGTTTCGCCGCGTAAACTGAGAGCGGATGTCCGCGTCTTTTGCTCTGCCTTTGCTGGGGCGCAGGAGGCTGGTGAGTGCCGTGAGCGTTGTACCGGGAAGGCAGAATTGTGGGACGGCGAGGAGTTGGCTTGGATCTGAGGTAAGTGCTGCTGAACGGAGGTGCAGCTGTGAGCACGAACAAATCCGGGGGCGCTAGCTCAAAATCGGAATCCAAAACACAGTCAGGGTCATACACGAAGATCAATCCAAAAAACGGGCAAGGTAACCAGGGTTGAAGATGAGAGAATAAATCCAGAGAGGGTAAGCAGGGGTCGGCAACGAGCAAGAATACAATGAACAAAATTAGCGAGGAAGACACTGCAGCGCTGAGTAACACACTCGGTGTGCTTATAAAGCCAAGGGGTGATTACTTGATTTGATACAGATGTGCTGTGATTGAGAGCGGAGCGCGTAGGGGAAAACTCAGAAATGGATTTAGACCCGTGAGTCTGGCTAGCTAATGACAGTACCCCAACTTCTACGGACGCCACCTGGCATTCTGGCCAGTGCGTTGGGGTGTCGCTGGTGAAAGTCGGCAATAAGGGCCGTTCCAAAATGAATCTAGAAGGAATCCAGCTTCTTTCCTCTGGGCCATAACCCTCCCAGTCTACCAGATATTGGAGGCCTCTGCCTCGGCATTGGGCCTTCAAAAGCTTGTGCACCGTAAAGGCTTCGCTTCCATCGATAAGTCGGGGAGGAAGAGCTGGGCGGGTGGGTGGACTCAGTGGGCAAAAGACCAGAGGTGTTGATGAGATCCTGTGGCCACACCCCAACAGACGACAGGATCCATAAGTCTACAGTGGTGTTTTTCTATGTTTACTGTAGTGTATTGTTTAATTTATTTTTGCTGTAACAGAATTTACTGTACTGTAAAGTACACGACTGTAATGTACAGTATTTATTATTTCATTTTTTGGGTGTTGTGAAAACGTGCCTTCCGTGGAAAATAAAACAGAGGAAACAAAAGCCTGCAGTGTTTTATATAAAGTAGATTAGTGAGTAGCTGCTGATTTGAAAGTGTATTCATACAATGCAAATGGGTATCATTTTGTCATTAGATTGACATTTTGACAAAGGCTTGTTAGGTTTTGATAGCAGAGTTTTATTTTGACGTAAATGTGAATAGTTTATTTCCCAGTGTTGTGTGTTATTTGCTTGTCTGTAGAGTTTTGTCATGATGAGCCAAATTTTGCAAAATGTGTTAAGCAATGGGCAAAAACTGTAAGTAGCACAACTGGATGAAGTTAAAAATTAACAAACTACAATTTCATAAGTTCTATTATATTACATTTCTTGTTTACCAAAGGTACAGACAAGTGATGAAAAGTAACATGACTGAATGGTTTGACATAACAAATAAAGGGTGTTTTTTTTTTTTTTTTTCAAGATTACCAGGGCAAATTTTTACTCTTTTGACTCTTAAAGATAAGGTATGAAGTAATAAACTTATTCAACATCCCAACATCTTCAAACATTCTGACTTTATTGTGACTGCTTTAACTTTTTTTAAAACCATTTTATTGATTTTGAGGGTACATTACTAGAAATGTTGTCTAAAGACTACGGTTAAGAGTTTCAAAAATGTGTTATAACACTTTAAATCAAGGCATACTGTATGTACTGTATACAGATGTGTGAAGAGCAGTTTTCTAGTTTTGTCGCCGCACCTCATGGCGGCGGTATGCAGTTGCTGGCTTTGACCACTGAGTGGGGCTATATAACTATAGACCAACACGTCAGACCTTATTTCGTTCCCTCAAGGATTAATGAGCCGCAGCTCCTTTAGAGCTGCACGTAGTAGCTTAAACGAATTCATAATAACAATACTAAAATTACAGTACAAATGTAAAATTAAATTTTATTAGTATCGAATGTAAGCAAAGTAAATATTAACACAGTGAGCCTTTAGATTTTATCATGTGTAATTAGAAAGCCTACGCGTGTACACTGTAAACCCAAATGCTCAAAGTAATTAAACACATTGAGTGCTGTTAACCTAAATGATTGTTTGAGTGCAATTATTTGTTTGAGTAATTGTTTGAGTACAAAGTAATTAAACACATTGGGTACTGTTTATTTAAATAATTGTTTGAGTACGTAAGTAACAACAACTTAAGTAAAACTTCCACCAGTGTAAAACCTATAGAGTACTTGTGGTGCGGTGGTTACGTGTCTCCCCTTCCATGTGGAAAACCCCTGGTTCGATTCCCGTGCAGGATGGGCTGCAATATATATTTTTTTATTTGTTCAACACACTCAAAAATTTATGTTTCTAATTTAAAGTAAACAGAACTATCATTAATTAAAAATATATATATATATATGTAACTGATTACCTCAAATATTTGGAGTTTTGCCAACTTAATCGGGTTTACAGTGTAGGGTTTTGGGTCACTTTAAATGTTGTGTTCTTTAAATTTGTAGTAGATAATACCGAAATAAATTAAACTAAATTACTATAAAATTAAAACATTGTCAGGACGTGCTACTGTGTAAGCAGATGTCGTTGTCATTCAGCCCCGCTTGTGTTTTTGCGGTAGTATGGGAATGAAATGCAGTACGATGTTATAATCATAATTTTCTTTAATAAATAATGACCCCCGTTGCGCTGTACCACCGCTGGCAAAACCTTATAAAATACAATCACAGTACTAAAATTATAGTAATACATATAGCCGTTTCTTATTTGCATCAAATTTAAGCAAAGTAAATGTATACTTTTCAAGGCGTGGGAGTGTTTCTCGGGGTCTGTTGGGGGGAAACTAGACTTTTAAAAGCATCTCGCTGTGGAGTTTACTAAGGAGAGTGGCACGCGAGCGGGGTGATGTGACGCGCCCCAGAGACTTTAAAAAGGGGATTGCCGCCTTTGATCTCCGCGAGAGGACAGCGTGTGAACAAGCCTTATAAGACTCCACTTTTATTTAAGTCCACTCACAATTACTTTTTCGTTCTTTTTCGTTGAAACCCTTATGATTTTTTAAATGATGAAAGTAAACAAGGTGCGCTAACTTGAGCGCATCAGAAAATGAACCGACACTGTGTATACTCGCCTCACAGACGTGAAAAATATATACTTATAAAAAGCTAAATATCTGCTTTTATGTAAATTATAAATTTGTAAATTTTATGTATTTAGTGGTCTGTTTTCTGTGTGTTTTGGTGTGTGTGTGTGTGTGTGTGTGTGTGTGTGTGTGTGTGTGTGTGTGTGTGTGTTTTTTGGGGGGGGGTCACCTGAGAGGTGTCAATAGGTCTTACATACTCATGAAAAGTTGTGGATTATTCAGTGTAACAGAGGCTCTGCTGACAAAAGTTAGCGATATTGATTTGGGCGCACACCCATCACAGACGCACGCCGTGACTTTGCTTAAATTTGATGCAAATAAGAAACGGTTATATATATTATTATAATTTTAGTACTGTGATTATATTTTATAAGGTTTTGCCAGCGGTGGTACAGCGCAATGGGGGTCATTATTTATTAAAGAAAATTATGATGATCATATCGTACTGCATTTCATTCCCATACTACCGCAAAAACACCAGCGGGGCTGAATGACAACGACATCTGCTTACCACGTCCTGACAATGCTTTAATTTTAGAGTCATTTAGTTTAATTTATTTCGGTATTATCTACTAATTCAATTTTATTTACTACAATTTTAAGTAAACAGAACTATAAATTTTTGAGTTTGTTGAACAAATAAAAAATATATATTGCAAACCATCCAACACAGGATTCGAACCAGGGGTTTTCCGCATGGCAGGCAAAACACTTACCACTGCACCACGAGTGCTCTATAGAGTTTCCACTGGTGGAAGTTTTACTTAAGTTATTGTTACTTACGTACTCAAAATTATTACTCATTCAATTATTTAGATAAACAGTACTCAATGTGTTTAATTACTTTGAGCATTAGGGTTTACAGTGTAGTGTACTTGTTTTAATGTTCAACTACAATGTTTTTTTTTACTCATTATTGTACAGCAAATATTAATAGCTCTGATTAAGATTTTTCATGCTTGTTGTATAAAATATACAGATGTGGAAATTACCATTATTGTAGTATTTCTTCGATACAGCATATTGTTTTGACTTTTTTATGACTTAATTATTTTTTAAAAACCGAGATGACGGAAAATGTCACTTTGCGCCACCTGGCGGTCATTTCACGAATTGCTTTGAAATGCAACTGATTTATTTTGGTCGCTGTCGTTTTGTCGCGGCGGTGAATCGTGGCGGTAATAGACATTCTCCTCTTCACACATCTGTATATGTTACTTAACATCAAATGACAAGAGGATGTTTTACTTTGTCCAGAAATTTTTGTCAATTAAAGAGTTAAACCATTCATTTCATCATAGCATAAATAAAACCTTTTCCTATTTAAAACAGTGCTTTCATCTAAAACCCATGTCCTATTTTACCAAATTTTGCATCACAAAGGGTTTAAAACTATGGCTTATCATGGCTGTAACACAGTCTGACATATTTTAGTGTGGTGTTGCAACAATGTCCTAAGGCTGTTTGGAAGATCCAAAAATTATCATAAATAGGCTTACATAAACATACAGTGGACTTGCCAGCTACTATACTGGCATTTTGTTTGTTTGTGTGGTTGTTTTTATCTGTTTGGGTTTTTCTTCCATCCATGATGGTTTCTTGTTAGGTTGATATTTTAAGAATGTATGGTTCCAGTTTTCAAAGTACCAATATAGCTGTAACCAGCAGATGATGTGATTAGATTCTTGAATTGATCTATTTATTTGTCAAGGTCAGAGCAAGGTCAAATGTGTGATTTTCGTTAAAAATTTGCTTACTTGATGTTTAAGATATGATATTTTTATATTTTTCAGAGTATTTCTGGTGTACTCATAAGTAATTAGTAGGAATTCTCATGGTGGTAGTTCGTGGAGGTGGTGACGCCCCATTGATGCTGTTGGCATGAAGTTCACTCAATCACAGTGTATTAACCACCACAACATGGTTTCAGACTGATGAAACATTCAGAACTTGAACAGGCAAACCAGCATGTGTTTGAGAATTTTAAAAATTGGGTTGTGTAAAAGAAAATGTTTTTCATTATCACTCAATTTATGCCAAGGACCTCCTAACAGGTTAGTTTTAAGGTAGTGGACCATTCACACTTCTGTTATCATAAGCTCTACCTGTTCCATATTGTGATATTTCAAGCGAGGTTTGTGGTAAACTCGCTCTGTCAAATAAACCCATGACCTAATTTGCTTCCTGTCCACCCCTCCCCCAATCTTACTTTGCATTTGCATTTTTATAAAGCTCTTACGGTCCCCTATACACCCCACTGACTACTACATGAGTGGATGTATCTGTGTGCAATTTACTCACTGTGAATCCTTAAATACCCTTAGGGCTACTCCATGAAAAAATAAATAAACAAATAAACTATGAGTAATGCTGTTAAAGGAAATTATTCAATTTGGTCTGAAAAAATAGCTGTAATCAACACATAGTGTTGATTATTTACTATTAAATACAGTGGAACCTTGGACTGCAACCATAATTAATTCCTGAAGTGGACTTGTATATAAAAACACTCGTAAACCAAAACAAATTTTCCCATAAGAAATAATGAAAACTCAAATTATTTGTTTCACAACAAATAATGTTATATAACAAATAATAATGTTTGAAAAAATAAATACATAAAAATAATTAATACAAAATTAATACATAATTAATGAAGCAAAAAATATTGGAAACTTGCTTCCAGATATTTTTTAAAAAGTCTCTACACAGATCCTCTCTCCATGGTTTCAACAGATTAGTAATTTCGAGCCTAATGTAAAGGTTGATGCAGTATTGCGAGAATTTTAGTTTCTGATGTGACCTCACATAGCCAAGTGCTCCCTTTCTTCAGGAGCGATTGATGTTCATGTGTGACACAGAGTGTGTAGTTTTGCTCTCAGGTCAAGAATGTATTGACTTTTATTTATTTTTTTACCAGAAGAAAGCTTCTCCCCCTTTTTATAAGTCAGTATGTCAATTACAGTTTGGCTTGTGATCATGGATTAATTAAAATTTAAAGTCAAGTCAAGTTAAGTAGGATTTATTTTCACTTCAACCATAACAGTTAGTACACACTGAATCGAAACAATGTTCTTCCAGGACCAAGGTGCTACATGCAAAATAAATTTACAACATAAATTAACAGAAAACTAACTAGCTAACTAAGAAACCTAATTAGCTGGCTAACTAAGACAAGACAGAGTGACATGACAACATAAATTAACAACATATATTAACAAAAAACTAATTAGCTAACTTAGAGACATAAGTAGCTAGCTAGCTGAAAGAGACAACATAAAGTGCATGTGCAAATGTCCAAACAAGAGCGCCAGAGTGACAGTGCGACAAACATGGAATTACAATACTCTGTGGTAATGAAGTGATGAGTCGAGGTAGTGGGAGGAGAAACAGTAAACTGTAAGTGCTCCGTAAGTAGCAGCAAGAATTAAAATAATTTATTCAAAATTATCAAGTAATGAATATTTTGCAAAAGAGCATTTACAGGTTGGTGTGTACAATAGTTTGGTAGTATAGATCAGTGTGTTTGCGCGTATGTTGATTAATCAGTCCAGTCTCAATGTTTTGAGGTAGTTGAGTTAATCTAAATTATTATGATGATCCCAAATTTGTGGCTTTGGGATCCCATGTACTTCAAACAATAGACTGGGCCATTTCTCAATGACTCTTGACTGGGTATCTTGCACCATTCAACTGAGCCTACTGTTTACAACTGCAAACCAGGTGTGGGGAAGTACAAAATTAGGCTTTTTAATTGGTGTCAATTCATTGATTTTGTTTATTTTTGTGATTTTGTAAACCACACACACACACACACACACACAAACACACTCCATTTAATAATCTAGAACACCGGATAAGCATGTCTGGTTGCTGGTGCTGGTGTATTGGCCACAGTGTGCTAACTTCTTTGGCTGTGTGAGCTGCATAAACAATTTGCCATTTTCCAATCCTTTTTTAATATTTGGTCTAAAAGGTGCATTGTCTCTGTCACTGTAACCTCTTGTGTACTGAACACTGTTTTGTGTTTTAATTGAACTTTTAAAAGTTTACTCTCAGGTCCTGTTTGTTGTCTTGATTCACTTTTTCTTGGTAATTATTCAAGTTTTTTTGTGTGTTTAAGTTGACAAATCGGTTATTTACAGCTTGTGGTTATTTACAGCTTATGTGTCTTTTCTTAATTGGTCATTGAAAGGGAAAAAAGTGACCCTGCCTGGAGGAACCCCATGTCTGGAGCCAAGCCTGTACAGAGGGCCCATCAGCAACTGCCTGGTAGCTGGGTCTGCCTGGTAGCTGGGTAGCATTATCAGTTATCAGTGGTGGGGCTTACCTCCTGCATAGGGGTTGGACTTTGTTCTTCACCGGAGTTGTCCAGGGTGTGTCGCCATGCAGGTGTGGGGATACTCATGAGGGCCATTGGCGGGGGAGGGGGGTGACTCTCACTGTTGTCTGTGCTTATGAACCAGACAACAGTTCAGAGTATTCTGCCTTCCTGGAGACTCTGAATGGAGTACTCCATTGGGCCACAGTAGGGGATCCCATAGTCTTGCTGGGGGACTTTAACGTACAGGTGGGCAATGATGGAGTTACTTGGATTGGGGGGAACGGCCTCCCGAATCTAAACCTGAGCGGTGTTTTCTTATTGGATTTCTGTGCTAGTCATGGATTGTCCATAACAAATACCATGTTTGCGTATATAGATGCTAATAAGTGTACTTGATACCAGAGCACCTTAGTCTGAAGGTATTTGATCATTTTCATGATTTTATCATCTGAGCTGAGACAGTATGTCTTGGACACACGGGTAAAGAGAGGGGTGGAGCTGTCAACTGATTACCATATGGTGGTAAGTTGGGTCAGGTGGCAGGGGAGGCCAATGGACAGACCTGGCAAGCCCAAATGAGTAGTGTCGGGTGAATTGGGAATGTCTAGTGGAGGCCCCTGTCCAAGAGGCCTTCACCTCTTACCTTCAGTGGAGCTTTTCCAGCTTTTCCAATGCTGGGGATATTGAATCAAAGTAGTCAATGTTCAAAGCTTCTATTGCTGAAGCTGCAGCTGTGAGCTGTGGTCTTAAGCTTCTGGGTGCCTCAAGAGGCGGTAACCCTCGAGCAGCATGGTGGACACCTGCAGTTAGGGAAGCTGTCCGACTGAAAAAGGAGTCCTTCATGGATATGTTATCCTGGGAAACTCTAGAGGCAGTTGCAAGGTACCGACAGGCTTGAAGGACAGCAGCCACAGCAGTAGCAGAGGCAAATCAGTGGGTGTGGGAGGATTTCAGAGAATCCATGGAGAAGGACTTCTGGGTGGCACCAAGGTGCATCTCGAAATCTACCCGGCACCACAGCAGGTTGAAATGGGGAACCTCCCAAGCTGTGTACAGCAAGAATGGGACACTGCTGACATCGATCGAGGAGGTAATGGGGAGGTGGAAAGAGTACTTTGAGGAACTCCTAAACCGGACTAATCCACCCTCTGTTGCAGAGACAGAGCTGGAGGATGATGGGGTGGGGATTTTGAAGAACAGATGAGTGAAATTAGAACAAGAGGAGTAAAGTTCTGATGTGGTGTGGTTAGTTCATCATCTGTATTACTTAAATTGCCTGGTTTCAAAACCTGAATTTTTTGCCTAATTTTATTATTGAAAAAGTTCATGAAATCCTCACTACTGCATGATGTTGTTGTGGAGATTTCTGCAGTGGTCTTGTTTTTAGCTAATTTGGCTATGGTATTAAATAAAAATCTCTGGTTATTTTTGTTATTTTCTATAAGAGTGGAGAAATACGTTGATCTAGCATCACTGAGAGCTTTTTTATAGTTCAGGATTCTCTCCTTCCAAGCTAACAATTTATTTTGGCACCAATTTTACGTTCTAATTTTTTCGAGCGGTTTGTTTTAAAGTGCGTGTGTGGTCATTATACCAGGGAGCAAGTTTCTTATCTCTAATCATTTTCCTTTTAACTGGAGCTACATTATCTAAGCTATAACGAAGTGCTGACTCTAGATATTCATTCGCCTGTTCGAGTTCTGTGAAGTCAGATGGCGATCCAATCAAAGTTGATAACTCTGGAAGATTATTGATAAAGCTCTGTGTGGTATTTGATGTAAATGTATGTTTAAGGTGGAAGCGCGGTGCTGTGCATACATTATTACTATAACACGCTTTAATCGAGACAAGATAGTGATCTGAGATAACTTCAGACTGTGGAATTGTGATTATATTTCCTATACATAATCCGAAGGATAATATTAAATCTAAAGTGTGACCTGCTTTATGAGTGGGTCCTACTACATATTTACTCCTACTGAGTCCAGTATGGACAAGAATGCTGTTCTCAGAGGGTCTTCTGGATTCTCAAAATGAATATTAAAGTCTCCAGCAATTAACGCTTTGTCTACAGAAACAACAAGGTTTGAGAGGAAATCTGCAAATTTGCAGAGAAACTCCGAGTACGGCCCTGGGGGTCTGTAAATGATGATTAGCGGGATCGACTGAGCTGACTTTATGTCACTATAGAGAACTTCAAATGCATTAGATTTAAAACTTTGTTTTTGTACGATAGACAGATTATTGTTATAAATAACTGCGACTCCTCCTCCTCTACCAGTTAGCCGAGGCTGGTGTATGTAGCTGTATCCAGGAGGACTAGCTTCATTTAGAGCTACATACTCGTCCTGTTTAATCCAGGTTTCTGTTAAACATAATATATCAAACTCCTGATCTGTGATAATTTCATTAACAATAACTGCTTTAGATGCAAGAGATCTAATATTTAACAGTCCTAGCTTCAGATCAGAGGTGCCAGCTGTGCATTCAGTGTGATCTGAGTTTGTGGTGTCTATTTTAGTATTTTAAAATCTAATTCAATTACTAAGACAGACTTTCTGAGTCTTTAAGTAAACCCGTGGCTTGTACTTTCACTTTACAAAAGGTGTAGATATACTTCCCTACTAAGTCATCGCCTTTTGCAGTAATGCAGATCAAACATACTACATCTGGCCATAAATAAAAAGGAATATTTAAGCATATACGCAAAACGTATTTCACTTAAATAGTACAGATTAAAACAAAGAAAGTAGACGTGCTGAGCTCCAGTTCATTGTGATGCGGACAAAAGGTCCAGAAAGGAAACAGGTTTCGTTATTTTACAAAATCTGAATATATTCAGTAAATTTATAAATTACACTCAAAGTATCAAATCCACCTATGAAGCCCGTGTGTGTGTCTGTGGGTTCATCAGTCCAGTCTCTTTGTGTTGAGGAGGCGGATGGCTTGTGGGTAAAAACTGTTTCTCAGTCTGGATGTGAGGCCCGAATGCTTCGGTACATTTTTCCAGATGGCAGGAGGGTGAAGACTGTGTGTGATGGGTGTGTCCGGTCAGCCACAATGCTGGTGGCTTTGCGGATGCAGCGTGTGGTGTATATGTCATCGATAGAGGGGAGAGAGACCCCGATGATCTTCTCTGCTTTCCTCACTATCTGCTGTAGGGTCTTGCGGTCTGATATGGTACAATTCACAAACCATACAGTAATGCAGCTGCTCAGGATGCTCTCAATAGTTCCTCTATGGAAGGCGGTGAGGATTGGTGGTGGAAGCTGTGCCTTTCCCGCATGCCAGCTGGGCACTGCCTCGGACCATGCACGTGCACACATCATACCTTCCCTTTCTTTCTGTCCTCCTTCCTTTTACCCTTTCCTTCCCTTTATTTATTCCAAATAAATGACCCTTTTCCCCTAAGATCTCGCCTCGTGTCTGTGTTTCATGGTGCCGCCCGTGTAACTTTGGGTCGAACCCGTTACATGGGCTTTCTTGTGCAGAGAGCTGGTGTTGAGGGACCAGGTGAGGTTCTCCTCCAGGTTGACACCCAGGAATTTTGTGCTCTTGACGATCTCCACAGAAGACCCGTCGATGCTGAGCGAAGAGTGATCGCTCCGTGTCCTCCTGAAGTCAACAACCATCTTTTTTGTCTTATCAACGTTTAGAGACAGGTTGTTGTCTTTACACCAGTCAATTAGCCTCTGCACTTTCTTTCTGTATCTTGACTCATTGTTCTTGCTGATAAGACCCACCACGGTCAGCAAACTTGATGATATGATTGGGGCTGTGTGTCGCTACACAATCATGAGTCAGCAGCGTGAACAGCAGGGAACTGAGCACGCAGCCCTGGGGGGCCCCAGTGCTCAGTGTGGTGGTGCTGGAGGTGTAGTTTCCAATACGTACTGACTGAGGCCTTCCGGTCAGAAAGTCCAGGATCCAGTTACAGAGGGCGGTCTTCAGACACAACAGGCTCAGCTTCACCATCAGGTGTTGGGGAATGATAGTGCTGAATGCTGAACAGAAATCTATGTACAGCATTCAAATGTAGGTGTCCTTTTTGTCCAAGTGTGAGAGGGCAAGATGGAGTGTGGTGGAGATGACATTGTCTGTTGAATGGTTAGGACGATACGCCAACTTCATTGGGGCTAGTGGCGGGCAGCAGGGTCTTGATGTGTCTCATGCCGAGCCACTTGAAGCACTTCATGATGATAGGTGTGACTGCAACAGGACGGTAGTAATTGAGACAGGACACAGAAGACTTCTTCGGTAATAAATTCTAATTAAAATGTTATTTGTCACATACACAGTCATACACAGTACGAAATGCAGTGAAATGCTTATACGACCGCCCGTGACCTTAATTTTTTTTTTTTTACAAGAAATAAGGAAATAAATAGTGAAATAGAATGAAAATAGATGAGTTAAACTATAAAACAAGATGCCAGATACAAAAATTTTCAAAGATACATAGGAAATCTAAAAATATAAAATATAACAACTTATAAAAACTTATTTCTGTACAAATATTGCAGTAGTTTTAACGAAAATGAGATAAGGGGAAATGTGAAAAAGTCCTTGAAGTGTGCAAATGTGCATATATGTGCAAATGTGCGTTTGCCATAATTGTCCATTCTGTGTGTGCAAAGAATGCAGAGGTGTTTTAGTCCAGTGTATTGGTTTGATTGAGAGACCGTATCACCTGCAGGAAGAAGCTCGTCCTCAGTCTCTCTGTGTTGGCCTTGAGGGAGCGGAAGCGCTTTCCAGACCGCAACAGAGAGAACAGTCCATTGCTGGGGTGGCTGAGGTCCTTCATGATCTTCCTGGCCTTGGTCCAGCACCGCTTGTTGTAGATCGAGTGCAGGTCAGGGAGTTCGGTGTGGATGATGCGCTCAGCTGATCGCACCACCCTCTGTAGAGCTCGTCTGTCCTGCATGGTGCTGTTCCCGAACCAGGTTGCGATGTTTCCCGTCAGGATGCTCTCTATGGTGCAGGAGTAAAAGTTCCTGAGCACCTTAGAGGGTAGTCTAAAGTCTCTCAGGTGTCTGAGGTGGTAGAGACACTGTCGGGCCTTTTTCACCACAGTGTTGATGTGACAGGACCATGACAGGTCTTGCGTGAGGTACTTGAAGCTGTCCACTCTCTCCACTGGGCTCTCATTGATGACGTGTGTTCAAAAGACTGTTTGATTCTGTATTATAGATGTACCTTCATTCCTTTCCAAGTTATGTTAGGTGGGCGTGGTTAAGATGCGCTCTCGCGAGTTCAGTGAATAACGCGAGATCATCAGACGCAGCAATGGTGGAGGAAGGAAGGACAGGCATGTGCATGTTATGATACTCAGTTACTGGGTTTTTAGAGGATTATAACCAGCGAATTGCAGAGATTGCGCCTACCGCACTCACAGAGCGAGCAGTCTGACTGAGTCGGATCGTATGGGTGGTAGATGTGGTGTAATTTGAGACCGACCGAACTTTATGGTGTGCGTCATTGCTGAAAGTAAGTGTTTATAGTTCATTATTTACTTCGGTTATTCGGTTAAATATACTTTGTAATTCGTGCATCGATTATATGAATATCCAGTCTCTTTCTAATTAGAACAGCATGTTAATAAATGTTGTGTTCACGATGATTCACGTGTACGTTCACGTGCAGCGCTAATGATGACGCAGTTTCTCTTCGTGAATAGTTTGAGAACTAATTAAGCTCTTTCTTTCCTTATTATAGAACCACACATCTTCCAACTCATATGCACACATCTTCGCACGCTTACACTCACACACGCATGCACTTACCCACAGCATTATCATACACTTATTACATGTTATATATATATTCTCATGGCACACGAGGATAAAGACTGGCCGATGTTGCATGCTGGCGGATGGCATCGCGTCTGAGGACCGACTGCTAATGGGATAACTACATCTTCCTCTCCCAAAGTGGACACCCTGAAACTATTGAGACTTATCTCCACCACAACATTCCACCTTCACAGCATTTTGTGATTATTGTGATTATTATGTTTACACCTTTCAACTTTAATATAAAGATATTTGATTTAATCTAATCTTGTTGGCTTCTTCACTCCTCGCCTATTCTTTGGACATCAATTGGATAACCTGTCCTTTAAGGTGGTATAGAACCGTATAGCAATCAGTGCATTCATACAGTCTTCCCAACAACGTGGGTCTGGTAGTTCCTCTCCTGCTTAGTGCTGAAGTCCACTATCAGCTCCTTTGTCTTACTGACATTTAGAAGAAGGTTGTTCCTCTGGCACCAGTTCTCCAGATTTCCAATCTCCTTCAGGTAGGCCGTCTCATCGTTGTCAGTGATCAGGCCCACCACGACGGTGTCGTCAGCAAACTTAATGATGGTGGTGGAGCTGGTAGTGGCCACACAGTCATGCGTGTACAAAGAGTACAGCAGGGGGCTCAGAACACAACTCTGTGGGGCTCCAGTGCTGAGAGTGAGTGAGGCTGAGACATGGCCGCCCATCCTTACTGCCTGTGGTCTGCCAGTTAGGAAGTTGGAGATCCACTGACACAGAGATGAGCTGAGTCCCAGGTGCACCAGCTTGGTGGTGAGTGTAGAGGGAATTATGGTATTAAATGCTGAGCTGTAGTCGATGAAAAGCATTTTAACATAATTCCCCCTTCTAGTGTCCAGGTGAGTGAGTGTTGTGTGGAGGAGATGAGAGATGGCGTCATCTGTAGAGCGGTTTGGGCGGTATGCAAACTGTAGTGGATCCAGGGTGTCTGGTAGTAAAGAGATGATGAAGTCTCTGACCAGCCGTTCAAAGCACTTCATCACCACTGATGTGAGGGCTACAGGTCGATAATCATTGAGGGAAGCAGGATGTGGTTTCTTCAAAACAGGAACAATGATGGACTCTTTGAAGCATGTAGGGATCACCGACTGAGATAAAGAGATGTTGAATATCTCTGTGAACACGGGTGCTAGCTGGTCTGCGCAGGCTCTGAGGACTCTACCTGAGATGCCATCTGGTCCTGCTGCTTTCCTGGTGTTCACTCTTTTGAAGGCTCTCCTCACGTCATGCTCGGAGATGATAAACGCGTTTCTGATGCTGGTAGTGACTTCCTGTCTGCAGCCGTTAGTGCCACTAGCATTATCATTGCTAGCGTCTTTAGCTGCAGCCTCGAAACAAGCATAAAAGGTGTTCAGCTCGTCTGCCAGAGTCATGTCCACATTCGTCATACCGGATGTTGGTGCTTTATAGTCCGTTATTGTCCTTAGTCCCTGCCACAGGCTCCTAGAGTCACTCTGTTGGAGCTGTGACTCTAGCTTCCTCCCGTAGCGCTGCTTCACCTCTTTCACCGCCTTCCGGACGTTATCTGACGCAGCCTTGTACAGGTCCATGTCCCCCGATGCAAGTAGGTAGGCAGCGGTGCGAGATCTCAGAGCGTCGCTGATGGTTTTATTCACCCATGGCTTCTGATTGGGAAATGTTCTGATGGTCATTTTCTGTACGGTATCATCTGCTAGTTTCCCGACGAATCCCACAACTGCTTCCGTAAACATGCTGACGTCATCGGAGCTGTTTCGGAACATGCCCCAGTCTGCGTCATCGAGTACGTCCTGTAGCGCGCGACCTCCCTCTGAACCGGAACTTCCTGTTTAAACCTTAGTTTATATTTTGGCATGAGGAAGACAAGTCAAGTCAAGTCAATTTTATTTATATAGCGCTTTTAACAATTGACATTGTCGCAAAGCAGCTTTACACAATAAAAAGAAGTAAGTTTTTATGCAATGTATATGAATCAAAATGACAAGATTGTCCCCGATGAGCAAGCCGAGGGCGACGGTGGCAAGGAAAAACTCCCTGAGATGGTAATAGGAAGAAACCTTGAGAGGAACCAGACTCAACAGGGAACCCATCCTCATCTGGGTGATAACGGATAGCAGGGATTGATCAGCATAATAATGTGTACTGGAAGTTCAGTGTAACAGGAGACGTGTTAAAATTAAAATTAAAAGGAGTCCAGTTTGTTCCCGGAGGCTCAGGTAGACTGTAGGAGATTCCAGTCCTGAGTTATCGAACAACTGAAGTCACAGGTCCCCAGAGCATCACTCGATGACAGGACAGTCTTCATGGAAACCATCCCCAGCCACCACACGAATCCAGGCAGACCACACGGGGCATCCATGCGACGAGATCTCAAACCAGAAGCAGGACTCCAGGATGGGTTAGACGGCTCCAGAGGGCAGAGGGGTCTGGATCACTGGCAACTCAGGAGCGAAACATGTATAGCTCGACAGAGAGACAGAGAGAGGGAAAGAAGAGGGGGAGAGAGAGAGAGAAGAGAGCAGAAAAGGAGAGAACAGAAAATAAGGAGAGATGGCAGTTAGGTATGGTCACAGTCAGCATGTATAGGTGAATGTATATTTAGTGCAAAGTGCAAGCAGAGACTCCGGCAGGACTAACTATAACAGCATAACTAAAAGGGAGAGCCAGAAGGAAACACAAACATGAGGGCTCCCTGAGATGTAAAGCAACCAATCACCTCACCGTCAACAAACCTGAGTGAACAATGAGAGTGGGGAGGACAGCATCTAAACATACCAGTTCACCAGAATACTCTACGTCTATGAGTCCCCCAGATCTGCTCCTTTACCTAAGGTTAATCTATTTACAAAAATGCTTGGCTAAATAAATAGGTTTTTAGCCTAGACTTAAACACTGAGACTGTGTCTGAGTCCCGAACATTAATAGGAAGACTATTCCATAACTTTGGGGCTTTGTAAGAAAAAGCTCTGCCCCCTGCTGTAGTTTTAATAATACGTGGTACTGACAGGCAGCCTGCATTCTTTGATCGAAGTAGGCGTGGCGGATCGTAAGACACTAACAGTTCACTCAAATACTGTGGCGCGAGACAATTTAGTGCTTTAAATGTCAAAAGTAGTATCTTAAAATCGATGCGAAATTTCACAGGGAGCCAATGCAGTGTAGATAAGATAGGGGTGATGTGCTCGTATTTTCTGGTTCTAGTGAGGACTCTCGCTGCTGCATTCTGTACTAACTGAAGCTTGTTTATACACCTAATTGAACAACCAGACAGTAAGGCGTTACAATAGTCCAACCTAGACGTGATAAAAGCATGAACTAGTTTTTCTGCATCATTTAGTGACAATATGTTTCTTATCTTGGCAATATTTCTAAGGTGAAAGAAAGCTATCCTGGTGATATTATCTACATGAGCTTCAAACGAAAGGCTGGAATCTATAATCACACCGAGGTCTTTTACTGTTGCACTTGATGGAACAGAAAGGCCATCTAAAGTTACAGTGTGATCAGAAAGCTTAGTTCTAGCTACTTGTGGTCCTATGACCAGAACTTCTGTCTTATCAGGATTAAGCAGAAGAAAATTAATTAACATCCAATCTCGTATATCCTGCACACACTGCTCGATTTTAGCAAACTGGTTTTTCTCATCTGGTTTTGCTGAGACATATAATTGTGTGTCATCAGCATAACAATGAAAACTAATACCATGTTTACGAATTATATTGCCCAGAGGAAGCATGTAAAGGGAAAAAAGCAGTGGGCCTAAAACTGAGCCCTGTGGAACACCAAACTCCACTTGAGAACATGAGGAATGGTCACCATCTAAATCTACAAACTGATAACGATCAGTCAAATAGGATCTGAGCCACAAGAGGGCAGTTCCCTTAATTCCTACTACCTTTTCTAATCTGTGAAGGAGAATACTATGATCAATGGTGTCAAAAGCTGCACTGAGGTCCAGTAACACAAGTATAGTGACGCAACCCTGATCAGAGGCCCATAGGAGGTCGTTTACTACTTTAACAAGTGCTGTCTCTGTGCTGTGATGAGGCCTAAATCCTGACTGATACAGTTCATTTATGCTATTTCTGTGTAGATGTGAACATAGCTGCTGTGATACTACCTTTTCCAAAATCTTGGAGATAAAGGGAAGGTTTGATATCGGCCTGTAATTAGAAAGCAGACAGGGGTCAAGGTCAGGTTTCTTGATTAGCGGTTTAATAATGGCTAATTTAAAGGATTTGGGGACATACCCACTACTGAGTGAACAGTTAATTACTTTCAACAGGGGTTCTATTATTGCTGGTACTATCTGTTTGAGAAAATGTGTCGGTATAGGATCTAATATACAGGTTGACGATTTTGAAGAAGAGATGAGTGAAATTAGTTCCCTCGCTTCAAGGGGAGTAAAGTGTTCTAAGTTCTGATGTGATGTGGTTAGATCATCTGAATTATTTAAATTGTCTGTTTTCAAAGCCTGAATTTTTTGCCTAATATTTATGATTTTATTATTGAAAAAGTTCATGAAATCCTCACTACTGCATGATGTTGTTGTGGAGATTTCTGCAGTGGTCTTGTTTTTAGTTAAGTTAGCTACGGTATTAAATAAAAATCTCGGGTTGTTTTTGTTATTTTCTATAAGAGTGGAGAGATACGTTGATCTAGCATCACTGAGAGCTTTTTTATAGTTCAGGATGCTCTCCTTCCAAGCTATTTTGAATACTATCAATTTAGTTTGGCGCCATTTACGTTCGAATTTTCGAGTGGTTTGTTTTAAAGCACGTGTGTGGTCATTATACCAAGGAGCGAGTTTCTTATCTCTAATCATTTTCCTTTTAACTGGAGCTACATTATCTAAGCTATAACGAAGTGCTGACTCTAGATATTCATTCGCCTGTTCGAGTTCTGTGAAGTCAGATGGCGATCCAATCAAAGTTGATAATTCTGGAAGATTATTGATAAAGCTCTGTGCGGTATTTGATGTAAATGTACGTTTAAGGTGGAAGCGCGGTGCTGTGCTGCATACATTATTACTATAACACGCTTTAATCGAGACAAGGTAGTGATCTGAGATAACTTCAGACTGTGGAATTGTGATTATATTTCCTATACTTAATCCGAAGGATAATATTAAATCTAAAGTGTGACCTGCTTTATGAGTGGGTCCTACTACACACTGATTTACTCCTACTGAGTCCAGTAAGGACATAAATGCTGTTCTCAGAGGGTCTTCTGGATTCTCAAAATGAATATTAAAGTCTCCAGCAATTAACGCTTTGTCTACAGAAACAACAAGGTTTGAGAGGAAATCTGCAAATTCACATAGAAACTCCGAGTACGGCCCTGGGGGTCTGTAAATGATGATTAGCGGGATCGACTGAGCTGACTTTATGTTACTATAGAGAACTTCAAATGCATTAGATTTAAAACTGTGTTTTTGTTCGAGAGACAGATTATCGTTATAAATAACTGTGACTCCTCCTCCTCTACCAGTTAGCCGAGGCTGGTGTATGTAGCTGTATCCAGGAGGACTAGCTTCATTTAGAGCTACATACTCGTCCTGTTTAATCCAGGTTTCTGTTAAACATAAGATATCAAACTCCTGATCTGTGATAATTTCATTAACAATAACTGCATTAGATGCGAGAGATCTAATATTTAACAGTCCTAGCTTCAGATCAGAGGTGCCGGCTGCGCATTCAGTGTGATCTGAGTTTGTGGTGTCTATGTTAATTAAATTACTAAAACAGACTTTGTGAGTCTTTCTAAATTTATGTTTAGCTCGGGGAACAGACACAGTCTCAATATGATGAACCCTGAGTGACGACTCTCTGCAGCTAGCAGACGGTTGGTTTAGCCTGTCTGTCTGCTCCCTGGCCTGGGCTCTGGATTGTCACCGATTAACTAGGCCTCTTCTGAGACTATGTGCTATACTGCAAGAAATGAGAGCAGCACCTTCCCGAGTGGGATGGACACCGTCCCGCCCTAACAGGCCAGTTTTGCCCTCAAAGGTCCTCCAATTGTCTATGAAGCCCACGTTGCTTTCGGAGCACCACCTGGACATCCAGCGGTTCAGCGACCATAACCTGCTGTAAGCTATGTCGCCACGTCTCATTGGGATGGGACCAGAGCAAACTACTTCATCGGACATCGCCTTCGCTATTTTAAACACCTCTGTAAAGTTACTCTTGCTAACCTCTGACTGACGAAGGCGTATATCATTAGCTCCAGCATGTACCACTATGTTAGAGAACCTATGCTGACCTAGAGCCCTAAGATTACCTGCTATGTCCGGTGCTCTGGCTCCCGGGATACACCTGACCATTGCCGCTGGCGCCCCTAAAGGCCTGGCTAATTTCACATGTCTCAGTATAGAGTCTCCTATAACCAGAGCTCTTTCAGGTTTCTCAGCGGGTGCATCACTGAGGAGAGCAAAACTGTTGGACACGTGAAGCGCAGAAGAGGTGTGCTCCGGTGGGCTAGCCTTAGCGTTAGCTTTGGCTGAACGAGTATGCCGCCGAGTCGTCACCCACTCGCCCCGCTGTGAGGGCTCTACTGCCGGAATCGGGGGCTGATTATCTCCGCCTGCGGCACCCAGACTTTCCACTACAAGATTAACGCTGCTCTCGCGCTCTCTAACCCTCTCTAAAGTCTGGATGCGCTCCTCTAATGCTACTATCTTCTCCGTCAGGGTGCTAACTAACACACACCTATCACAAATAAAATTATCACTAATGACGGAGGAAGAATGTCTAAACATCCTGCACTCCACACACTGAGCGAGCTGAATGGTAGACATGATAACGTACCTTTGTGCCGGAGTTGTGATTATTTGGTGATGGATTCGCTTGTTGTTGGTCAGATGATACGCGTGTTCTCCCAAAAAGCGCAAAAATCGGATAAAGTCCAGTAGTATTAAAGCGTAAAAACGGGAAAAATATATAATTATAAAAAACTAAACAAAATATAATCTAAAACGCTGTTCCAAACAGACGAGGAACTTTCGCGGGAACAATACGAAAAACAGGAAGCCAAGGAAGATGCTAGCGTGGTCGGATTTACCAAACGGTGGACGAGATTGTGCCTTGTAGCCATCCTTGACTGTTGTGTAACAGTGGTCCAGTGTCCTGTCGCCCCTGGTCGGGCAGGTGATATGTTGATAGAAGTTCGGTGTTGAGTCTGGTGCTGTGCGAGTGCCTCATGCAGCTCGCATAAGGCAGTGTCTGTGTCCGCTTGTGGTGGAATATAAACGGCGCTGATTATGACCAATGTAAACTCCCGAGGAAGATAAAAAGAACGACACTTGATAGTCAATAGTTCCAGGTTGGGTGTGCAGGAGTGTGTAAGAGGAACAACGCTCGCGCTGTTGCACCAGCTGCTGTTCACCATTAAACACACGCCGCCTCCCCTTGTCTTCCCCAAGTCCCGTGTCCTGTCCATGCGGTGAACCGAGAAGAACTCGGCTGGCTGAATGGCGCGGTCCGGCACCGCTGGGTTCAGCCATGTCTCGGTGAAGCAGAGGAGATTGCAGTCCCGAATGTCTCTCTGGAACTTTATCCTGGCCCTGAGGTCATCGAACTTGTTCTCCAGAGACTGGACGTTGGCGAGCAGGATGCTAGGCAGAGGTGTGCGGTGTGCACAGGCTCTCAGCCTGTTCCTAACGCCGGCTCGTTTTCCTCAGGATCTCACTCGGCCAGCTCGGATCCAGAGTTAAAAACGTCGAATTGTGAGTACATTGTAGACCAATAGAAATAAGAGTATCTCTATCGTACCTAATGCACTCAATGGTGATGAATTTGCTGGTCTTAAGTTGTTGGAAATTAAGTTAATAGACAAAAACAAAGTAAAGTAGGTCGGAGCAGTCGTGACTGCAGCCAACCTCACCGGCACCATCTTGCACCTCCAAAAGGGATACGTGGCAAGGAGAATTTTGATTTGATTTGATTTGTGAATAACATCATTTTTTGGTTAACAGACTATAAGAAGTCTGTATTGAAATGCTTTTAAGACTGATCTTTGCTTGCTCTTGAACTTGCATTGAGTTGGCTCATTTTTTCTATTTCCGCAATAAACCAGCTTACATCATTCAGATTAACTGACTGCTGAGTACCATTTTGATATTATTATAATTTGAGTTACAGCTTATGTTTTAGCACTAAACTGTAACTGGCATTAAAAGTGGAAGACCAAAATTTCCCATAGTCACAATGTGACTATGTGACTATGAACACAATGGACTTGAAGCACGTGGGCATGATGGCGCTGCTTAGAGAGATGGTGAAGATGTCGGTGAGAACATCTGCCAGTTGTTCAGCACATTCTTTGAACACATCTGCCAGGGATATTGTCCGGTTGACCAGCTTTACGTGGGTTGATTCTGTGTAGAGTTTTCCTCACATTAGCCATGGTGTGACATAGCACCTGCTTGTTTGGAGGAGGGATGGTCTTCCTCGCCATCATGTCATTTTGCATGTCGAACCGAGCGTAGAAGTTGTTCAGTTGTTTCACATTTATCCCGTCATCATGACTTTATTGAGCTCTACATTTAAATATCTCTGCATGTTGTTGTACCCAGCCAACCTATATAGATTGCCTTACCACAAATAACTGTGGTACGACAGCAAATAGAACAGCCCTGTGGTCTTGGTGCGAAAGGCTAATGAGTCAGAATAGTTTTGTGTACAGTATAGAGTATATAATGAAATTTGGGATTTAAAACGGCCTGTGGTCTAGGTCACAGGTGTATGTCCTGTACCCAACTTTTATCTCAGCCCAATGGGTACCAGACATGCTTTACTATCACTTTCAGTTACTTGAACACATTAGACTATTTTAAGAAATACTTTTCAAGCTCATCATCTTAAACTTGTCTACTCAGTATGGATTGTACTTAAATATGTTTTTCTAATGTTTTCTTTTTATCATTATGCAAAATATCAATTTTTAACTTTGTACTATTTTTTGAAATTGTAAGATAACCTTAAGTGTCTTGGAAGATACCCTCAACTAAATAAAATGCATTATTAGTATTATTATTATTATTAGTAGTAGTAGTAGTGGTAGTCTCTGTTTCATCATCTGAGAAAAAAAAAAAATGAACTGTAAACTTTGAACCTGAAAATTATATATTTTAAATATATTAAAATGTATTTCATAATCGAATAATTGTGACAGTTTTGGTTGTCTAATGCAGATTTATTCACCTTAAAATACCCTGTCAAATTCTTTCCTCATGTGTGACAATTTGCTGCAAAACCACAGTGACAGAGGTCATGGTCATTTTTACTGCATGATAGACAGAGAAACAGAAACAGAAACCACCAGTTGTGGGCGCTGTTATTTATTGAGTTAGAGAGATTGAACATCTCTCATACTGAGAGAGTGAGAGAGCGAGAGAGAGGTGGGAGAGAGAGAGAGAGAGAGAGAGAGAGAGAGTAAACAGAGAAATCCTGTACTTGGGGTCCTGTCTATGTTCCATTTTATCCCAAAGGTGATGGTTCAGTGGGCCTGAGTTCAGTCAGGGCTCTATGTGGGATGCTTGAGCTCTCCACTCCAACCTTAACACACTGTGTCTTCATGGAGCTGGCTTTGTGAATCTTACAGGAGCATCACCATGCTGTAACAGGTTTGGGACTTTGGGAATTTGTCATATGACAGTTTACAGTGACATTGTTTACAATTGGGTATTTCCAACTTTGTGGAAATAATTTGGAGCTAAACATTGTAGGGTCTAATGGTCAGGTGTCTATTTTGGTCATACTGTATATTGTATTTCAATGTTTATACAGTAAATAAGCTAAACCTGTTCTAGTGGTCCATTTTGGTTTAATAAAAACCTTTTTGTATTGGTGTCTGCTTAAATTATTTGGCTCAGTGTCATTCAGCGATTGTCACATCTCTCTACTAACAGCAAGTTTTGTTTGGTCTGCTGCATTAATACATCTGAACAGCAAGTGGCACAGTTGGACAGTTCAACTGCAAATACATGTATGTGTGTAATCAATTCATAACCCCACTGTGTCCCATTATAACAGGACCCAGCAGCATACAAAATTATGTATCTATTTATAGTTGCATTTAACTCTGTTTACTGCCTGTCAAATATGTTAATTCCTGTTCTCTTCTATAAATAAAATCAAGTCCCTGTGAATAGGTCTATTAGAACAAGCAAATTATTATTATTAAAATTTTATAGCTACATTACTGTCAGAGCTGCTGTCACAGATGATTATTAAACTCCTTCTGACTAATCAAAGTGTGGTATAATCTGACCAATCAAAGTGTGGTATAATAATATCAATAATCATGGATGTATAGATGAATGGAAATTTGATATTTTATGTAATCGTAAGTACTTAAGTAACAGTAACTGTCACCTTAAACTTCCACCAATGTAAAATCTATAGAGCACTGGTGGCTCAGTGGTAGGTGTTTCGCCTGCCATGCGAAAGGTCCATGTTTGATTCCTGGGCTGGATTGTCAGCAAAAAGTTATTTGATTTGCACAAGTTCAACAAACTCAAAAATGTAGAGTTCTGTTTACTTAAAATTGGAAACATCATTACTTTAAAAAAAAATTGATGTAACTAATTACCTCAAATATTTTGAGTTTTTCAAACTTTATTGGGTTTACAGTGTATTTATTTATTTATTTGTTTACTTTTGTTGTTGTCCATTTATTTTTATTTTGTTGTTGTCATAAAATCTGAAAGTGTGTCTGGTTAGCTTAGACTTGGGGAATTTTAGTGCAGATAGTTTTAAAAATATAATCATTCATCTCTAGCTTAGAACACTACTTTACATTGAATCTAATAATTATTAAAATAAAAGTCTAATTAGTATGTCCAGGAGTGTATAGGTGTTGTAATAAAAGCATACAAAAATAACAGATCTGCCACTGTTGGTAACTTTAATTTTATATTGAAAATAAGTGTCAGTTAGTTGACTACCTTTTTTTTTTATACTTTCACACTGTAAATATTTTTTGAAGCTATTATATGAACATTTTACTGCATACCAACATAACCAACATTGCCTCTTATTAAAATGTAAAAAAAAAGCATGACTTTCATTATAAATCACAAACAAAGCTATAAATTGTAATTAAAATACCTTTAGATATATGCATATATAAGATAACATACATTTGTGACAACAAGCCATAGAATGACTGAGCTTAATAAAACTGAGTGCTTTTAACAAGAGTTAATATTACTACTACTACTATTACTACTACTACTAATAATAATAATACAAAAGTTTATTCCTCCTTTCTAAATACAGCAAACAGTGCATATATATTTTGGTACAAATGCTGCATTAATGAGCAGAGGATTTAGCTGGTTATTTGAGGTTGGTTTCGGGGTTTTGAAATGTTTTGGTCAATTTTATCTTTGTGCCTCTTCACCCACTCAACTCTGGGGTCTGCACACACACGACGGCCGCTCTTCGTGGTAAAACTGCAGATGAGACAAAATTTTCTTCAGAATAAACTATAATCCAAACACTACACACACTCACTTAACTCAAACTGGCAATCAAGATAATAAAAAAAATATAGTATATTAAATGTAAATATTTTAAATAACCTTAAAATACTAATTCATTTTGGGAGGGAAATTATTGTTCCTGATTAAAATTAAATAAAAGACTAAAGACTTACATGATTCCAGGATTTGAACAGCCACGCCAAGTTACTTCATAACCCGTAATGAGACCTAGAGGGACTTTATTCTCCTGGAATTTCGAACAGCATGTTATTAATCCATTTGGATCTGTGGGGGAAAAAAAATGTAATTAATCAGTCGTCATGTCTTTCTAATGTTTAAATGATTTTATAACTGGCAAAACATGCCGCTTACATTTACATTTAGGCATTTGGCAAACGCTCTTATCCGGATTGACTAACTTATGTATGTATATATGTGCTCTGAAGTTCCCGTCATTAAATATACTTCAACAAATTATTAACTAGACATACCATCAATTAAACACTTTTGGGAAGTTATGCTAATTATCGTTAAAAAAAAAAAAAAAAAAAAAAAAAACCAGGGCCGAGGTATCGAGTAGTGACACCAGTCTAGTTTACAACAGTAAGTCAGTTAAAACATCTTACTAGTGTCTAATAAATGTAAAAGTTAGTGTTTGGTGCATGTTCACTGATTTACATGAAGGATAATATAAATATATGATAATATTATTATTCTTATTATTCTTATTATTATTATTATGTACAAAGGTAAATTTTACGTTACCCTGGGCCATTGTAAAAGCCTGAAGGCAGGTGAAAAACAGCAGAACCATCAGAAGAGAATGGGAGGACATGACTGCAGCTACTGATGGTGATGATGATCCTGATGATCAAAACAGTGTAAACAGAATAGTATTAACACAGATATGACTTTAGCACTGGTTTTATAAACTGAGGAGAAGGTGGGGGTGGTTTGAGTGAGGGGCAGATCATATTCTTCTCTCTGCCTCAAAGAGAACTACATATCTCCTCTTCCACAGGAAGCCTGAATGTGGTTTTAACATCAGCATGACAAAGACCTGAACGTTTAACATTTCACAGCTACACTTCAAGTGTATTAAATACAATGCATACAAATGAGTACAGATTAACTGTGTTAAGAGTAAATGAATCAACAAAGCACATCACACACACAATACACCTTATTATTAAAGTTGATAAATAAGACTATAGGTGGCTCAATAGTTGGCTTCTTACCTGGCATGCAGACGGCCAGGGTTTATTTCCCAGCCACTGGATGAAGGGCATCCTTAGTGCCAGTGCCTTGCCCTGATAGAATATGAGGATTGTGTCAGGAATGGTATCTAGCATAAAAACTATGAGGATCAAATGGTCTGCTGTGGTCCACGACAGGAGCAGCGAAAAGAACATTACATGTTAAACTGTTGAAGAATTAAACATTAAATGTTGCCCTGACCAGTGGGCTACACAAATCCTGTACTTTAGTAAAAGTAGAGATGCCCTAGGGCAAATATTACTTTTTATGAAGTTGTCTACATTTCTACCTGAGTAAAAGTACAAAAACACTCATCATCAAATTGACTTAAATATAAAAAAAAAAAAAAAACAGGGCTTTTATTAGCTCAGAGTCGCTTTTTGTCATAATAATTCTGTCAAAGGCAATTAAGGAAAGGCAAGTCAATATTAATAATTTTAGATTAATTATTCTTTATTGTTACAATACAAGTACAGGACAAATTAAAGCAATGAATACAGTGCATTTCAAATTATAACTTTATTACAATTTTATTGCAGGCTAGATAATTAGTATTCTCTAAAAAGAAAAAAATATAGACCTCTATTCTATGTTAAATAATTATAAAAAATAAAAATAAATAATTATAAATACTGCAAAGTGCAAACATTTTACAAAAAAATGGATGAAATCTGTGAAAACAAAATTGTAGTTATATAAACTGAACTAGAGCAAAATATATTGGTACTTCGGCATAAAAAAAAAAACGCTCCTTAATCGCCTCATGCCATACAAACATTTTCAGCATACGAGCAACCAAACCAGTCGCGTGTACATCCAGTTGTGCATAGACCCCGTTGGACACACTGGTAACTGATCGAAACTTGGAAAACAGTGGAAAACCAAGAGAAGGAAGGTTTTTTTTTTTTTTTTTTTTTTTTGCATTTTAGTCAATATTTAGTGAAGACATAGCATCATTGGTCCCAAGAATCTTAGCTATGCTGCTAGCATTTCATTTTATTTTTAAAGGAGCTGGTACCAGGAGGAATCATATATTGAGGTTAAGTAAGGGCTAAAGTCTAGCTACTTATTTAATATTTAACTTAATTGATATGTCTTTTATGGATGTTTTGATTGCTTTCATACGCAAAAATATAATTATAGTGTAGGAAATGGGTAATATTGGAAATACTTTTTGGTGGGTTATGGATTATCTGCATTATTTCCTATGGAAAAATATGTTTTGCAATATAGGTGAAATTTCACCTTAAGAGCTCACCTCTGGAACAGATTAAATTTGTACAGTCGTGGCCAAACGTTTTGAGAATTACATAAATATTGGAAATTGGAAACGTGGCTGCTTAAGTTTTTGTAATAGCAATTTGCATATACTCCAGAATGTTATGAAGAGTGATCAGATGAATTGCATAGTCCTTCTTTGCCATGAAAATTAACTTAATCCCGAAAAAAATAACTTTCCACTGCATTTCATTGCTGTCATTAAAGGACCTGCTGAGATCATTTCAGTAATCGTCTTGTTAACTCAGGTGATAATGTTGACGAGCACAAGGCTGGAGATCATTATGTCAGGCTGATTGGGTTAGAATGGCAGACTTGACATGTTAAAAGGAGGGTGATGCTGGAAATCATTGTTCTTTCATTGTTAACCATGGTGACCTGCAAAGAAACGCATGCAGCCATCATTGCGGTGCATAAAAATGGCTTCACAGGCAAGGATATTGTGGCTACTAAGATTGCAAATCTTTAAATCAACAATTTATAGGATCATCAAGAACTTCAAGGAAAGAAGTTCAATTCTTGTTAAGAAGGCTTCAGGGCGTCCAAGAAAGTCCAGCAAGCGCCAGGATCGTCTCCTAAAGAGGATTCAGCTGCGGGATCGGAGTGCCACCAGTGCAGAGCTTGCTCAGGAATGGCAGCAGGCAGGTGTGAGCACATCTGCACGCACAGTGAGGCCAAGACTTTTGGAAGATGGCCTGTTGTCAAGAAGGGCAGTAAAGAAGCCACTTTTCTCCCAAAAAAACGTCAGGGACAGATTGATCTTCTGCAAAAAGTATGGCGAATGGACTGCTGAGGACTGGGGCAAAGTCATATTCTCGGATGAAGCCTCTTTCCGATTGTTTGGGGCATCTGGAAAAAGGCTTGTCCAGAGAAGAAAAGGTGAGCGCGACCATCAGTCCTGTGTCATGCCAACAGTAAAGCATCCTGAAACCATTCATGTGTGGGGTTGCTTCTCATCCAAGGGAGTGGGCTCACTCACAATTTTGCCCAAAAACACAGCCATGAATAAAGAATGGTACCAAAACACCCTCCAACAGCAACTTCTTCCAACAATCCAACAACCGTTTGGTGAAGAACAATGCATTTTCCAGCACGATGGAGCACCGTGCCATAAGGCAAAAGTGAGAACTAAGTGGCTCGGGGACCAAAACGTTGAAATTTTGGGTCCATGGCCTGGAAACTCCTCAGATCTTAATCCCATTGAAAACTTGTGGTCAATCCTCAAGAGGCGGGTGGACAAACAAAAACCCACTAATTCTGACAAATTCCAAGAAGTGATTATGAAAGAATGGGTTGCTATCAGTCAGGATTTGACCCAGAAGTTGATTGAGAGCAGCCCAGTCGAATTGCAGAGGCCCTGAAAAAGATGGGCCAACACTGCAAATACTGACTCTTGCATAAATGTCATGTAATTGTCGATAAAAGCCATTGAAACGTATGTAGTGGTTGTAATTATATTTCAGTACATCACAGAAACAACTGAAAAAAAGATCTAAAAGCAATTTAGCAGCAAACTTTGTGAAAACTAATATTTGTCTCATTCTCAAAACTTTTGGCCACGACTGTATGCTGTGGGACGACTGTAACGCATTTCAGTTTCTGGATTTAATCTATGTAATGTGTTTTATCATTGAGTGAGATGAGTCCAACAACTGTCATATCATCTGCAAATTGATGCAAATTATGTGTTAATAGATCACATTGCTAGTAGTAGGTACATACAGATGTGGCCATTAAGAATGCATGCATTTTCATTCAGTGCACAATGAAGGCACCCCAATGTATAGCTCAGATTTCATGTGCAAGCACATTCCAAGAGCTTATAGCTTATTTTCGCACGCACATCCCCGATTATTTCAAGATGGGGTACCTTTTATTCCTTAAAAGTAAGTATAATCACATGAAATCAAATAAAAATTACTCTCATATACCCCCCTCTGGGGCTTATGAGTCCCACATAAATTGTTATCTAGAGTGCAAATCCATGTGCCAGTCTTCCTTACACTATCTGGTGATTAAATTAAATCACTCGACTTTTATCAATGACCAACCTATTTGCACTCTAGTGGACAATCGGCCAAATCTCTCCTAAAAGTAAGAGTAAAAGACTCGACCTCCACAACTTTTTCACTACATAAATTCAACTAATATTTGTCCCATACACGGGGACATAACATCAGTATATAATTAGTGTAGCATTCTTCCATGATTGACTTATCATACATCATATGATGTATCATAACAACCAAATTGGGACATACATAACATAACACTTCACTAGCACTTCATTATGGGCCCATGCCTTCCATCCTTTGATATGGAAGATACACATTGAATACATACATATGGATCAGTAAAGTCTCAGATTAGAGTTATGTATGGGTGAGTTAGGGTTATCTATAATGATTGTATCCAAAGACTCATCCTTGTCTGTTGTTGTTAAGGAATTCGGTTAATTTTAGAAAGCCTTTGGTTAGATATAAACAACATAAATTTCATTAGACACGGTAAAGTCACCCATCAGCTGCTCCAATTAAATATCTGTAGCTGGAATAAAAGAGAAAGTTGTTTAACTGCATTACACATTATTGTCATAATTTGTTTACGTCTTGCTTCCTTCCAGTGCACTTTGCCTGTTGAGGAAATAAAAATGACTTGTTGCTGCATTTGTTTTATCTGTAAAAGCAATACAGTTTGTTTAAACAGAAATGCAGTTATACAACATAGAGGACATGTATCGTTGTAACATACAATTCTCATACTTAATTTGGAGCAGCGGAGTGTTCAATGCTGCGCAATTTGATATCCAACTTGTGCCAATATTTGGTTATTTTCCAATAAAGATTCAATATCTTTGCACTTTGCTAATATTGGATGTTGGGTCCTTCTCTCTTCCTTCCGCTTTATCAGTCTGCCGTTTTCCTCCTTCTTTTTCGGTACTTATTTTTGGGGACTCTCGTGTAATGGTTCAAATGATACCACGTGTTTCTGCCTTCCACTTGGGCTGCTGTTGGAGTGGCTGCTACAACTTTGTAGGGCCCCTCCCTCCTGGGCTCGTACCACTTCCTCCTGAACACTCGCAGACAGATCTGGTCTCCTGGAGTGATGGGGCGTCTTTTTCCACTTCCGCCTCCTTGATCTACTGCACATAAATTGCCTTATGTCTGGCAGTTAATTTCTTCATATAAGATCTGAGTTCCATTTGCAATTGGAATGGGCCTTTATACGGGCCTCTACAAAATGGCACAGGCATGGGTCGACCCATACGCATTTCATGCGGGGTTAAGTGTGTATTTCTGTTAGTTTGCATGCGATAGCTCATTAGTGCAAGGTGTAAAGCATCAACCCAGTTAAGTTTTGTACTAGCACAAATTTTATTAAGCTTGGCTTTGAGAGTGCTGTTTATTCTTTCTACTATCCCTAGTGACTGCGGATGATAGACACACGCAAATCTTTGCTATATTCTCCACTGTTGTAGTACCTGCTTTACAGCTTTCAGAATGAACGCTGATCCATTATCCGAACTGATCTCTGATGGAATTCCAAATCTAGGAATCCTTTCTCTTGTGAGGAATTTGATAACTGTTCCTGCCCCTTCATCTGCAGATGGCGTTGCTTCTACCCATCTACTAAATCTATCAATTATTACAAGCATGTACATTTTGCCTCTAGCATACTTTATCATATCCACATAGTCTAACACTAAGTGCTTAAATGGTCCTTCTGACACTGGTATATGGCCAATAGGTGTTGCTGTTCCCTTTCTGACATTATGCTTGGCACATATCATCACCATAGCATGTAGATATGGAGACCAATACACTTCTTGCTTGATTTTTCTCACAACCTCTCCTCTTGCACAATGGTAAAATCCATGAGCATCTGAAATAAAAATGTTTACCAGTGCTAGCGGTGCAATGATTAGACCTTCATGTCATCGAGTGCTCGTAAGGACCTGTGTGATGTTGAATCCGAATAATATCTTCCAACTGAGGCTATGGTTCTATAAGACTTCCTGGTCCCAGCACTGCTACGTGACGCTGGCTTTGCTTCTAAATCTGCTATATTGTTACCCTTAGTGACATTACCCTTTTATGGGCCTGACATTTAATGACAGCCAATCATTTTGTTAGCATTATAGTAGACACTAATTTACTTATCTGTTGAGCATTCTGAATAGAGATTCCGTCTCTTTTTCGAAATGCTCTTAGCTTCCATACTGCTCCAAACAGATGACATACACCATGCAAATAGGCTGAATCTGTAAAAGTATTTGCTACTAGCCCTTTGGATAATTGGCATGTGGCAGTGAGAGCTTTCAGCTCGGCTAATAGATCAGATCAATTCTGCGATAAGACAAGTTTAAAGGCTTCTCCATCCTTCATTATTCCTGAATACCCAGTGTGGCTCCTTAAATGGTCTCTAAAACTAGATCCATCAACAAAGTAAGTGACTTCTGCTTCAGATATCTGATTAGACTCAAGATCAGGCCGCAACCTAGTAAATGCCAATGAATTCACCACACAATCATGCTAAAGGATTCAATTGAGCTGGGTTAACTAAGTTAAAGCTCTTTACAGTAATGTTGGGATATGTGAGCAGTGAAGAATATGCTAGGACACAAGTTTGAGTTAGGATAAATTTTCCTTGTTCTATCAATTCTACAACTTTAACCCATAGTCAATGTAGATGCTTTTCCATATGCATAATGTACTGCAAAAAACCCTGTTGATAGCATGGTGGGTAACCCTTTGCTACATTATCTAGCTTAGTGCTGTAATAAGCTAGAGATCATATTTTTCCCTACCACTGCAGGTTTCCTGCATCAATACAGCTGAGGCATATCCATCAGCTCGGTTAGCCACATACAGATAGAATGGTTTGGTATATTCTGGTATACCTAAGATAGGTGCTGTCTGCATTTCTTTTTAGATAGATTCAAATGCTAACAGTGCATTTGTGTTCCATTTTAATGGAGCACTTAGATCTTGCAGTCCTTCTTCTCTCATTATTTCCCTCAGTGGAGCTGTTTTTACTGCATACACCTCAATCCAGTCAGCACTGAACCCTGTTAAGCCTAGAAAGGTCATCCACTGTTTAACTGATTGTGGCAGTGGCGCTTTACTTATGCCTTCTAATAGGGTAGGCGCTATGGCTATCATATCATGTGAAATTAGCCGCCCTAAATAGTCAACCTGAGGCTTGCAGTATTGTAGTTTAGCTTTGGACACTTTATAACCTCCCTGCGCTAGCTTACTGCATATGTTAATGGAACCACTATGGCATACTTCTAATGATGACGAGCATATCAGACAATCCTCCATAAACTGAAGAAGGCTACTTTCTATCATTAAATCTCTGAAATCAGCTTCCAAACCTGATTGAATATATACGGTGAATGTCGGAACCACTGTGGCATTTGTCGGTACGTATATTGTTGTCCAGCATATGTAAATGCAAACAAATATCTACTCTCCTCCGCTACAGGAATACTGAAGAAGGATGAACAAAAATCAATTAGAGTGAAATATTTGGCATTGGGAGGGACATTAGTCAGCAGTGTGTATGGATTTGGAACATCTGTTGGATAATTCTCTGTATATTATTAATTGCTATTAATTTGGTTTGCCTTGTATCTGAATGGGGCTGGCTGATTTAATTAGGCCTACATTTGTATCATGTTGAGACCATAGGGTTGACGGTCTATCTGCAAGTGTTCAGGAGGAAGTGGCACAAGCCCAGGAGGAAGGAGCCCTACAAAGTTGAAGCAGCCACTCCAACATCAGCCCAAGTGGAAGGCAGAACAAATGGTATCATTTGAACCATTACACAAGAGTCCCCAAAAGTAAGTACCGAAAAAGAAGGAGGGAAACTGCAGACTGATAAAGCGGAAGGAAGAGAGAAGGACCCAACATCCAAAAGTAGCAAAGTGCAAAGAACTACTTCAGATGCTGATGCCATTTGTGTTTGTGGCTTGTGGCTGATAACAACTTGATGAGGAATACCAATCAAGTTATTACCACTCAAGATTTTTATATAGTTTTTATCTGCAGAATGGAAAATCAATGGGTTATGGATGACTCTCACTGGACTTCTTTAGGTCTCTTCATCATTGGTCCTAAGTCCTTTGATCTCCAATTTCTTCCTACATATAATGTCACATGAGGTACAGAATCAGTTACATTGAACCACCTCTTTACAAAATTACACTCTTCTATGCTGCTAGCTGCTTCTTGCCGACCTATAATGATGCACTGCATAATTAATTCAAACTTGTGCTCTTTTGTTTCTTCCTGCTATGTCTGTTCTAAGCCAGTATCTTTACTTGGCTCATACATCATTGTACAGAAAAGGCTGAAGCGGGTAACTGTGCTTCAGGAATCTGTGCTTAAATGCATCTCTGCCTAACAAATTAACCCGTGTCTGACTTGAGACTAATACCGGTAGGGTCACACTTTTATTGTTAGTTGGTAGACGAACTGAAGTGGTCATAGGAATTAACTGTTTATGTCCCGAGAATCCTACTGTCTTGGCAAATGTCCCAGACATGGGGAGAGGTGCGTCATGACTTAAATTTAAGAATGTATAAACTGCTCCTGTATCTACTAACATGGGTTTATTTTTCCCGTCTACCTCAATGTGTAACATGAGTTCGTGTTCAGCATTAGTTGTCAAAATAGGTAACTGATTCTCCCCAGGCACCTCTAATACCCCTGTTTTGGACTCCCCATGGGTTTACTGGGCTTGCGGAGGAGGCTGCTACCACCCCTCTTCCATCGAACCCTACAGGTATTCCTGGTGAAAAGTTAGCACTAGTGTTTCTTTGTCCTCCTTGGTGCTGGGTTGCTGTCCACTCCTTCTGCCCTGGCTTTTGAGTATAATCGTTGACGACAGGCACAGGCCTCTGGTGTGAGTTTGGGGAAAGTCCTGCTGATGATGTCATCGCTATGACTGCAGCCGGCTGGATCATGGGTGAAGGATTGCTTGGCCTTCACAGACATTTGCTCTGCTTCCTCTGTTATTAGATTAGTTTGCACATTTCTCTAGTTTTTCTTTGTCAGTTCCTAAAGCTGTAACTGAGCCAGGTCATCCTTTAATGCCTTTGGGTCAACTCTAGTTGGATACTCTGCATGCAAAGCCTGCCACACAGCAGGGCAGTAAGCATCAAAGACAGTTCCATCCATATGGTATGTATCTACAGCCTTACTCAAGTCAGAAGCATGAAGCACTTCTTCCATCTTTTTTCCCCCAAAAATCTTTTCCAAAAAAGCTTTCATATCGCCCACAGATAAACGCTTGCCTGAGGTCTCCTCTTTTAGGACCTTAATCCATTTCCCTGCACCCTCGTGAATGTTAGGGAGGCGGTTGACAAGTCCCTCGAGATCTTGCCCATGGTACATATTGTCCCCATGCACTTTTAATTAATATTGGGAATTGTGGAGCTAGGTTCCTTTGTCTCCCAGTGTTCCTTCCCTGTTTGCAAATTACCTATACTAAATAACAACTCCTCTTCACCCACATCTTCTCAACCGTACAAAGACAGATGTCCAGTATCTATCTGACTTCTTAATTGTTCTGGTATTTTAGTACTCCTGTCTAACATCACACCCCCTTCTCTTCCTCTATCCTATCCTCCTTTGCATATAGTGTTTTCACTTTCTCTAGATCTCCCCTTACTTCCTTATAACAATCTACCGGTGTGCTTTCTTCTCTACCCATTCTCCTACCCTGCCTCTTTCTTGACTTCACACACGCCTCTCTGTAGTCTCAATCTAAATCTACATGACCTTCCATTTGCATTTTTCCTGAATTTACAACAAAGCTGTTCAAATGGCTTATTGTGGCAGGTTAATAAGACATTTTATATTGGTTTCTGCTTTAGTTGTGACTAGCCATTTAACCACCAAGTTGTCTTCTGCTTGTCCTGCTGCATTCATAACAATATACAGCAGGTGGCGTTTAACACTCTTTACTACTTTTAAATATTATAAAGATACAATTTAAACATATAGAGTCATGCATTTACACACCAAAAAATGCTGGGTTATTTTTACTACCCAAACGCTGGGTTGCCTCTGTTGGGTCATTTTTTTGGGTTATTTACAGTGAATTGGGTACTTTTTGTTTAATCCAGCTTGCCGGGTTGGAGTTGGGTTAGCTTGTGACAGCTAACCGTGTTAATGTTACACTCAAACTTTCAGCCTGGTCTGTGCTATAGCATGCTAGTTTATCTGACAATGGCTGCTAGCTAGCCAAACCGAAGAACCCCACCTGTGTATGAAAGAAACTGCAAAAATGTCTGAGCTTTCTTGCTTTCTTTGTAGAATGCTTACAGGGTGTATGAAGATTGCAAAGTGATGATTGATATCTAAACTGTTAACTGTAGTGTCAGCATGGCGCTAGTATATGGCTAGGTTGGTAGCGTTAGCAACCACATTAACATTAGAACTTTATTAATTCAGTGCTTGAGACAATAAAAAGCTGAGGTGTTACAAAACACTAATCTTCTTACAAATATGCATACTAGCCAACCCTCTCGATTTTTCCATAAACTTTTGCTTACATAAGCTTTCTTTAATTTCTTCCTGTCTAAGGTTGGAACTAACACTGTGGAATATCTTCAGCAGGCTGAAGTGTCAATGTCTCAGGCATTAGTGCTTCTGAGTAATAGTATCGTAATGATGTCGCTGTTGAACTTGTTTTGTATTATATGATCCTGTGCTTTTGAAAAGTAAATATTTTTTCTATGATATGTAAATTTAATTGGGTGTTTATTGCATATATGTATGGTTTAAATTAACCAGCATGTATTTGGTCTAATATTTACCCAGCAGCTGCATTTTTTTGGGTGTAACCATTCACCTAGTTGATAATTATGTCACTATATTCCATTATACAAGAATGTAGACTATGTCATATTTGTAACTGATGAATAAAACTAGTCATGTTGCTGTGTGTGTGTGTGTGTGTGTGTGTGTGCTGATTTTTTTTTTTTTTTTTATATAAGACCCTAAACAGCAGCGCCCTCAACTGGTGGCTTCTGTTTCCTTTTTTCTCCTCTCTAATATATGTTTATGAATTCACCATAACACGTATTATAACATATTCTAACTCTTTCCAATTACAAAATGTATGAATCTATCTTATAAGTAATAAATAAATAAATGAGAGCTATAACACAGACCACACACCACCACCAACCTCATACAAAGGGAAGAATTTTTTTCACTCCAGGCTACACAATATTGGCAAAAGTTGTTGCATCCTGTAAAGGTTTTTTTCATGGAATGTTAGGGGGCTAAATGGCCCTGTTAAAAGAGCCAAACTTTTTCCCATCTTTAACAAATTAAACCAGATATAGTATTTCTTCAAGAAACACATCTCAGATTAGAAGATCACAATAGAATCCGATAGTGGATTTCAGCAAGAAACACACTGTAAACCCGAAGAAGTTGGTAAAATTCAAACAAATTGAGTTTCTAACCCTAGCCAATCCGCTCACCTGTGGGCTGTTATAAAGATAATGGGAGAGAGGTGGCAGTGCGACGTGTTGCGGTTGGTTTCCCTTTTCCGTGTGTCTTGGTCACCCCTTTGTGCTGATTGTCACAGTGAATTGTGTGTGGGTGTGACTCTTGTGTGTTTGGGGTTGTTAAAATCAGGGGATCGGCGGAGTTCCAGCCAGCCCCCTTCACCTTGCACCCGAATAAAAAAAAACATTCAGTTATTTGGAAATGTATTGCTGAATAAAGACTAAGATTAATTAAACTATAATGGTAAACGTAAACACACAAACACGAATGGGTTACTCCACAGCAGCACATGCTTTACAAACTGAGCTGAAGTGATTGCACTCGTTTTAATGTAGAGAATGAACATCATTTAAAGTTCTAACACAAGCTCTAAGTCAATTTGACTTACTAACACTGTAGAAAATAGTTACCATGCAAAGTACATGAGCAGATACATGCATACATATAACTGATAACTCTTTGAAATAGGCCAAAATCTTACTCAGTGCCATCATAAAGGACTGGAGGCAGGAAAGTCCCAGCAGAACCAGCAGGAGAGAACAGGACGACATGGTTGCAGATGGAGCTGCTGATAGTTTTGACATGTAATGCAGAAATGACCTTGGCACTGAGCTTATAAGCTGATCAGAGAGGGAAGTGAAGTTGATGAAAAATCCCACTTTGAAGACTAGAAAACAGAAACAAGAGCTCTTTCACAAAAATCTGTTTTTAGTTAAAAAGAGAGAAATATCTGAGGAGTTTTTCAACACTTCGTGGTCATACACAACTGATTTAATCACACATGAATAAACTATAAGTTGTTTTAAAGAACATATGTCAATTGTAACGGGTTTGACCCTATGTTGCATGGGCAGCACCATAAAGTCTTATGGGAAAAAGGGTAATGTTATTTAGGAAAAATATGGGAAAAAAGGGTTAAAGGAGGGAGGATGGAAAGAAAGAGAGGGGAATGTGATGCATGTGCAGGTCTAGTTGGTAGTGCCCCGCTGGCATGCGGGCACAGGCTGGTGAGCAGTGGGCAGCGGACAAAGTGGTGGCGTGGAGCGCGTGGAGCACGTGGAGGTCATGCTTCTGCATGCTCCCATGATGGTGACCTCTCCTGCTGAATGTAAGCCCGGCCTCCCCAGCTCTCTCTGGGCGAGGCCACAGGCGGGAGTCATTCTCCAACGTCCGTTGGCTGGGCGGCTATTCCAGGCTGGGATCTGGGGCCTTAATGCAGTTCTCCTGGTAGCCTTTTCCTCTTTGGCGCCGCGGATGCGAAGGCTCCTCGCGAAAGTACCGCGGGAGCTTGAGCTCGTTCATCTGTTGTCCTCTCGCGGACATCCTAGGGCGACTTTTCGGTCTCCTTTTAAAAGTCTCTGGGGCGCGTCCCATCGCAATGCACATTACATTACACTACACAATACACGTAATTTGTTCTTTTTTACCCCACAACCATACACATTAAATTTAAGTTTGACATGAACCAAAGCAGAGGGAAATGACACTTCCCACTGCTACTGATCTGAGAGTGCAGAGTGGACAGAGAGAGATTAAGCAACTATGAATATGCTTAATGAAATTACTTGCCAAAGGGTTTGTGCATATGTTATTGACGTTATTGACTATCCAATTCAAGAACTCTTGTTATTTGCTTTACAAAGGATAAGAAAAAGTGTGTTAAGCTTTTGGAATTTCATGGTTTTCTGCATTAATTTGTCATAAATTTGATCTGACCTTCAACATTGTCAAGACTATTGACAAATAAAATGTGCCTAAAATAATAACACAGAAAATAACATATATTTTTTTAACACACTCATTTACCATTCAAAATTGTACTGGAAAAAGTAAGTGAACCCTTGGAATTAATAACAAGTTGACCCCGCTCCCATGGCAGCAATAACCTCAACAAGGCACTTTTTGTAGCTGTGGATCAGACCTGCACATTGTTCAGGAGGAATTATAGGCCACTCTTTCTGGTAGAACTCGACCACTCCAAAAGGCAGATCTTGTTTTTCTGAAGCCATTCTGTTGTGGACTTCTCTGGTGTTTCAGGTCATTGTCCTGTTGCATCACCTGACTTCTACACAGTTTCTGTAGGATCAATCCCTGCTACCCATTATAATCAAAATGAGGATGGGTTCCCTGTTTACCCTGGTTCCCCTCAAGGTTTCTTCCTATTGCCATCTTAGGGAGTTTTTCTTACCACTGTTGGCCTCAGCTTGCTCGCCATGAACAGTCTCATCATTTTTATTTATACATATTTTCTAGCACAATTCATACCACTTTTTTTTTTATTCTGTAAAGCTACTTCGTGACAATGATCATCATTAAAATTGACCTTAGATTAGAGCGGTTATGATGGCTTTACAAAGCATAAACAGCAGACACATCTCTATCAACTTTTCGAAGGAGATTATTGCATATTTTGGACGCGTTCAGTATTGTTTTACAATGTAAAAAGAAATGCAAAAATCAGGAAAGACCATGGAATTAGAAGAGGTATCCAGACTTTAGACTGGTAGTGTATCTTCAACCTTAAGTTTTTCTTGCAGTAGTAGTAGTAGTAGGATTCTATAAACATAATATTAAGAATCCACTGCCACTGATGAGTAACAAATGCATCCTTTATTTCTGCAGAAGATAAAATAACTCAGTGAGTGCAGGTACAGGTGGATGTTTAGCAAAAAGCTTTGTCTTGTTACACACAATGTCAAATTGCATAAAGTGAAATGAAGCATTCTGCAAAGTAAAGGTATTTCATGAAGAGATGTTTTCATTTTTTTGCCTGGGTTTTAAAAGCTTCGCTATTCATGACCTGCTTCACCCAGTCCTCCGCAGGGTCTACGCAAAAACGATAACCCTTTTTTGTTATAAAGCTGCAAAGGAAACAAGATATGGATTAGTCTAAAACTGTAATAATATTCAATTATATTTTTAAACCCTTCAAGAAAATTGCAAAATGATTAAAAAAGTAAAGCAAGGTTTAAACATACATGACTGCATTATATGCACAGTCTGATCTTGTTTCATAGTAAGCGACAATGTTCGATGCGGGAAACGGATTCTTGTGAAACTCAAAGCAGCATCCTGATGCTCCATTTGCAACTGTGTGGAAACAATTAGTTATTTGAAGAGACTCTTGAAGAAAATTCAATAATTCTATGATAGTTGAAGTGACTGAACATGTTATAATGTGGAAAATGATAATTATTTAAAATTACAAGTACAAGCTGAGTTAATTAATTTAATTCACTAATACCAGACAAAATTGTTTAAAACAAAAGTAAAAAAAAAAAAAAAAAACAGCATAGAAATAAATATATTAAATTTGAATCAGAAATTTCATTATGTGTTAATTTAATTCGCCTTTAAAAAAAAATCTAAATCTTACTCTCAGCCATTGTGAAGGACTGGAGGCAGGAAAGACCCAGCAGAACCAGCAGGAGAGCCCGGGAGAACATGGCCGCTGATGAAGTTTATGATCGTTTAGATGAGTTATGTCTCAATAATAATGCGGGTAGGTCTTTGCGACTGATCAGAGAAGGAGGATTAAAGTTGATGAAGATGCTACTTTCAGGATTTGAAAAACAAAAAGGAATCCTGGTTGTGGTCTTCACCTGAAAAGAGGACGATTTCAACAGTCTTTTAACACCTCATTGTCTCACACATCTGGATTAATCACACACATTAATACAATAAATGCAGATGAGGTTTGGCTGTTTATAAGTACAGTTTTTAAATTCATTATCCCTGATACCTGATTTTTAATTATAATTAATTAATATGAGAACAAGGACCTCATTCTAAGCATCAGCAAACCCAGAAGCATCTGATTTGATTGGAGCACCTTTAAGCAAAGACACAAAATGTAAAGGTTCTGAGGGAACTGTGGGAACCCTGAACATTAGCATTAATATAATATAATTTAGTCTTCAGCTGCCATGGCCCTGTCGACAGCTCACCAGTTGTTCCTTAGAGACATTTTGGTAGGTAATAACTACTGCATACTAGGAGCACCCCAAAAACACCTGCTGTTTTAAAGACACTTTGACCCAATCATCTAAAAATCACTATTTGGTATTGTCAGTGTTGCTCAGATCCTGATCAATCGTGATCACAACCTGACACAGGAACTTTGCTGGGCCTCATGTGTGCTCAGGTCCACAGAGGCACAGTAAAAATATGGACCAGTAAAGTGAAGCAGCAACTGCAAGACTGATTTGACAAAAAAAAAAAAAAAAAAAATGAAGCTGCAACTGACAATATGGAAGACATTTTACATTAAACTCTTTACATTTGATGTATATCTGTTTATATGATATCATTGTAGTCTTTAATTTAATCATTATAGTGCTTGATATGTGGTGAATTTCCTGTGTATTGTGTAACATCTGTAAATAACACATGCGCACATACGCTGTATGTATTTATGTCTATATCTCTTGAGAGTCACAAACAGTCCTACTGTGTGTGCTACCTTATTTGGGCACTAAAGCAGATTTTTAGTGACATATCACTATTTGTCCTATATCTTTTCCAGTACCGATTTGACATTACACACTATTATAACGTACACACCCTTCCTGCTGAGTAAGATGCCAGAGAAGCAGTATAATCGGAACAAAAGTGAAAAACTCTGAATAACCCAACATTATGTTGCCCTGAACGTAAATGAGATCAAGATGGAGGCAGAGAAAAATTCCCTGAGCAGGATCAGTGCAATAAAGTGCTTACTGTAACTTTTTGCAGTCCTGGTTGTGGTCGTACAGAAATGAGTAAAAGGTGTGGGAGCGGTGAGATCAGATCAAGATAAAAATCAGTGTGCTATTTTGCACATACCACACGTGGACAAAATTGTTGGTACACTTCGGTCAATGAAAGACAAACTCACAATGGTCACAGAAATAACTTTAATCTGACAAAATTAATGATAAATAAGAATTCTATGAATGTTAACCAATGAAAGTCAGACATTGCTTTTCAACCATGCTTCAACGGAATTATAAAAAAAATGAACTCATGGAACAGGCCTGGACAAAAATGATGGTACCCCTAACTTAATAGTTTGTTGCACAACCTTTTGAGGCAATCACTGCAATCAAATGATTCCTGTAACTGTCAATGAGACTTCTGCACCTCTCTGCAGGTATTTTGGCCCACTCCTCATGAGCAAGCTGCTCCAGTTGTTTCCGGTTTGAAGGGTGCCTTTTCCAGACGGCATGTTTCAGCTCCTTCCAAAGATGCTCAATAGGATTGAGGTCAGGACTCATAGAAGGCCACTTTAGAATAGTCCAATGTTTTCCTCTTAGCCATTCTTGGGTGTTTTTAGCTGTGTGTTTTGGGTCATTGTCCTGTTGCAAGACCCATGACCTGCGACTGAGACCCAGCTTTCTGACACTGGCCAGCACATTTCTCTCTAGAATCCCTTGATAGTCTTGAGATTTCATTGTACCCTGCACAGATTCAAGACACACTGTGCCAGATGCAGCAAAGCAGCCCCAGAACATAACAGAGCCTCGTCCATCTTTCACAGTAGGGACAGTGTTCTTTTCTTGATATGCTTCAAGTATAATTAGCAAAATTTGCCTTGGCAAAAAGTTCCATTTTTGTCTCATCTGTCCATAGGACATTCTCCCAGAAGCTTTGTGGCTTGTCAACATGTAGTTTGGCATATTCCAGTCTGGCTTTTTTATGATTTGTTTTCAACAATGGTGTCCTCCTTGGTCGTCTCCCATGTAGTCCACTTTGGCTCAAACAACGACGGATGGTGCGATCCGACACCGATGTTCCTTGAGCATGAAGTTCACCTTGGATCTCTTTAGAAGTCTTTCTGGGCTCTTTTGTTACCATTCGGATTATCCGTCTCTTTGATCTGTCATCAATTTTCCTCCTGCGGCCACGTCCAGGGAGGTTGGCTACAGTCCCATGGATCTTAAATTTCTGAATAATATGTGCAACTGTAGTCACAGGAACATCTAGCTGCTTGGAGATGGTCTTATAGCCTTTACCTTTAACATGCTTGTCTATAATTTTCTTTCGAATCTCCTGAGACAACTCTTTCCTTCGCTTCCTCTGGTCCATGTTGAGTGTGGTACACACCATGTCACCAAACAACACAGTGACTACCTGGAGCCCTATATATAGGCCCACTGACTGATTACAAGATTGTAGACACCTGTGATGCTAATTAGTGGACACACCTTGAATTAACATGTCCCTTTGGTCACATTATTTTCAGTATTTTCTAGGGGTACCATCATTTTTGTCCAGGCCTGTTCCATGAGTTTATTTTTTTTAATAATTCTGTTGAAGCATGGTTGAAAAGCAGTGTCTGACTTTCATTGGTTAACATTCATATAATTTTTTAAAATTATTACTTTTGTCAGATTAAAGTTATTTATGTGACCATTGTGAGTTTTTCTTTCATTGACCAAAGGGTACCAACAATTTTGTCCACGTGTGTATGTGATGCACAGAGATACGTGTATACACTTGTCAAAAATGTTTGCACCTCAGGACACAGAATGAATAAATAAAAACATGGAGGGAAATAAACTGGATCGATGTGTGGAAATAATCAGTTTGATCAGAAATAAAACAGATAGGTGAATTAAAGCAGATTAAATTTGAAGAGGGAATAGATGGAGCCTGAGTAGTAATAACATCCTAATGTCACAAACATTGTATGAAAACGGGTGTTTTATTGACAGTTTGTGTACAGTGAAACAATGAGTGGAAAAACCGGTTAGCTTAGCTGTGGTGATGATGGAGCTGGTGGACGAGTGAAGACACACAGATGACACGGAGAACACGGAGCGGACGCTGGACAATAGACACGACGTGAGAGCTGGGAACGAGACGGGACGAGACGAGGAGCAACACTTGTGAAGTTTCGTGGCGATGTCTGTGTTCCATTTATGAAGTCAGACGCTGAGTGAAGGGAAGTGATGTGTTTATAGGGTGTGGTGCTAATGTGAATCAGGTGTGTGCTCAGAACTCGGGTGATTGGGAACGAAGATCGAGGGTGGAGCCTGGTGTTTCCGTGACAAGATTCCGTTATTAAATTTTTCCTATCGTAATCCTTTTATTCTGGTTTATGACACAACAACATTGTATTTTCCTCTATGTCTTAAACAACTGTTTTTGTTATTAATGATGCATATTGAGATGACACAATCCTGCAATGAAGACAGATAAGGCTATAAGCTGAAACTTGTCTTAAATCACTTTTGCTCTTGACATGAGATGTGTATGACATCAGATTTTGTTAGACAATAATCTAAGCACAGGCCCCATTACAAAAAATAAAACATAATGCAATCTAAAGAAAGGACTGTGATTGACTAAAGAAGAACATCTGTTACAAACAGATCCAAACAGAGTTCGGAGCTGTCCAATACGAATCCAATCTAAGCAAAGATAATTAATCAGAATTTAAAGAAAGTGATTACAATTAGATTGTTTTTACAATTGTTGTTAGACGTTGACTTATGCTATAATTTAAGTCTGACATCTCAGTGTCCCATTCCAATCCAGGTGGCCTTTTCCTCCTTTGATGTGTATCTAATGTAATTTCTGATAAGGGATTATGGTTTAGAAACTGCCATTACAATACTCTTGACAAACAATATATTCAGTAATAATAAAGCAAAAAGAATGATTAATTTTTAAACCAATGCTACTATTAACGCAAACACTGCAGCTCACAGATTGCTTCTGCTTAACTGACCAGTCACTTCAACAATAATGATAGGATAGAATTTTAGCATGCACTATTGAGGTGATTATTCAGTAACACAATGTAGAGAAGAGTTGCATTGTTCATGAGTATACTTGAGCATCACCACCCATTTTTCCCTGTGCTACATCAGATCCAACACCTCCACAAGCTCTTTGAGATAACAGATTTTTTTCAAAGTACACTGTTAAACCTGTGATTTTCCATATGAATGACAGCTTCACCCAGGTATATACTCAACCTTAGCTGCTAGATCACTTGTCATCTTTCCTCATCCTCCTGAACCTCTCAGCTGCATTTGACCACAATATTCTCCTGTCTATCTTTATAAGAATTAGAATCAGTGGTTTGCTTCCTACCTAGAAGAACGTGTTTAGGAGGTGATATGGAGGGGACCTACATCTACATCTCGATGCAGGCGCTCCACTACAGTCCTACAAGTCTTACTGTAGTACGTGGTCCTCTTCTGTTCTACCTCTCTACCCGGTCTCTTGGTGAGGTCATATCCTTATGCAGCTTTTCATACCATTGTTATGCAGATGACACAGAACTCATTCTCTTCCTTCCTCCTTCATACATCTCATCCTGGATGATAGCTCATCAGCTGAAACTCTCAGTAAATCTGAACTGCTGTTCATCTCATGTGATTCATATCCCTGTCGGGACCGTCTGATATCACTGGACAACAATTGGAACACTCTTTCAGTCACTGCCAACAATCCTGGAATAACTCCAGATGGTCAACTGTCATTTTCCCCACATATTGCTAACCTTACTTGCTCTTGTCGATTTCTTCTTTACAACATCAGAAGAATCTGTCTATTTCTCTCCACGCAGGCCACTCTGGGGGTTGTTTGGTCCCTTGTCATTTCATAAATGGACTAATGCAACTCACTCATTGCAGATTTGCCTCTTTGCATTTGCACATTTGATTCATCCTCTGCAGCTGATCCAGAATGCAGCTGCACGACTTGTTTTAAACCTTTTCAAAATTTTTCCATACCATCCCACTTCTCTGTTCCCCGCACCATTACCTCTGATCCTCCAGCGCTTCCTCCAGATGTCTGTACAGCCGAGTCACTGGTCATCTTTAAGGGACAAACTAAGGAACTATCTGCCCCGCCCACCCCACCCCATTCCTGTCACCCTCACAAAGGCATACTGTGAGAGAGACAGTGGCTGCCTTGTTTAAACTCCATTATATTCTGGCATCTTTTATGGATGCAGCTCCCTCACATGCCTTGACTCTATTCTACTGACTGGGCAGTATTTTAGGGCCACAACAGACATGTAACTTCTAAAGCTACTGTAGGATTCTCAATCAATAGGACAAAGGAGGACTGCAAGAAAGGATGGTAGTTTCTTGATCACTGTGTCACTTTATTACTAATACTGCAATGTTTTCACATTACCAAAAGTTTTTTTTTTTTTTTTTTTTAGTTTGGCAAATTACTTTGAGCAAGAGGCCTGTCCTATTAAACGCACATTGCAGTAAAGTTTCAATTCAAGTAAACTGAACATTATTCAATTTAGTCTACCTTGGCTATCTTTTACAGGCTATCTGAATCACTGACCTAGCTGGGTGAGTTTTCAGGTGCCTTATAAAGTTGGACATGGTTGACCCATTGTGTTTTAACCTTTTCCCACATATAAAATTTTCAATTCTGTTAAACCCAATGGTTTCAAAATCCCTGCCGAGAACATAGTAACAAAAACAATCAGGTCTCCTTGTGGGCATTGCATTAGTGCTTATTGTGTGGGGTACGCACCCCAGATGCATGTGTTCATGGTCATAAAAAGGGTTGTAAAATCCATAGGCTTTGTCTTTCAGAAATATTCAGAGCCCATGAACAAAATGAAATTATAAAAAGAGACTCTTAAATGTTCAGTCATTTTTTTTTAAAGATTCTGAGTCACGTCTAGTGTAAATTAGGGGCAAGTTTTGAGTCAAGTTGGAAGGTTATTAACGTGGAGCTTAACGAGTGCCTATCTCTGGTTTATTTACACTCATTATAAAAACAAATGTTATTATACTGTATTATTAAGTTTACTTATATCTTTGGTCTGGTCTTCATCTGGTGCAGAAGTACTGCACAATATCTTTAGCAAACACCGAACACTTAGAAGAAAGGGATTTATTTTATTTTGGGTTTTAACAAATTAACATTGGGCATCACTGATTGGCTTCACCAGCACACAGTGCATTGGGAAAATCCAAGGAGCTCAGTCCAGATCTAGACACGAAACCTAATACAGTTGGTTTCTACTTTAATAGCTATAACAGTAGTTCTCGAACATTTTCTGCCATTTCCCACTTAAGGGGGTGGGAGAATTTTCAAGCCCCACTTGTCAACAAAATGAGAACAAAATCAGCCAAGTTTAGCATTTAATGAAATATCAATTTCTAAACCAATAATATAAAATAACACCAAGTTCAAAACAGATAAAATACATGTGCAATTGTTATAACAGGCTTTGACTTTGTCACTTATCTCTGCATAATTGCTGTCCACTGATTAAAATTTTACCAAGCGATTCTTCTGCCAGCATTCTTTCAAAGAAGTCGAGAGGCTTATTAATGTGACTGGGGTGTGTTGTCTCTAAGTGTCTTCCTAATTTGTTGGGTCTCATGCTGTCTGCTGCCAGCGGTTTAGGACTGGCTTTTTAGTTGATTAGGCTGATAGTGCTGAATCGCCTGCTTTTTTGTGGTCAATGAAACAAATGTATCCATTGTTATTCTGCCCACTACGTCGCTACTGACCGGGTTTGTCACCGCAGTAAAGTTAGTTTTATATTTGCATTGCCGGCTTCAATAGCTGCGTAAATAAACCCGCAATTGATATACATATATTTCCTCTCTACATTGTCTTTAAGCTACAGCCGCCTTTTTCTCGATTAAGTGCTTAAATTATACATGTTTGAAAGCATCAACCCCATTATTCTCTACTGCGCAACCAATGATTTAGGGATCATCGCAAAATGCCGCACACCATCAAAAAACGTAGACGCTACTGATCTTCCCTTTTATTCAGCACCTGAAGGATCAAAAAGCAACTTTGTTGCCACACTGGAAACTATAAATACCAGACAAGTACTGTCTGATAAAATGTTAATTTTTTTATCAAAAATACAGAAACATCAGCATACACATTGGAATTAATGATAATTACATATATAATACCCAGAGTTTCCTTATATTGTTCCATTGCAATTAACATGCCGACGTTAAACTGTTATTGTTGCACTATGGCTCCACTTTTTCTCTCGACGCCAACTGATGTTATTTTAATTTACTTGTATTAAATGATCCATTTCTTTGTATGTGATTGTTTTGTTTTGAGTTGAATGAATTAGATTTAATTTACTTGTATTACATGAATTAGAATAGGTACTTTCCTATTATTTTCCACTAAGTTCCTCCCGTTCATTGCGCCCCAACTGTCATGTCTGTATTTTCCACTAGTGGGGCACCGAGCTATACTAAGCTAATATGTTCATTTATTAATTTTATTTTTAGATCAGACACCAGTCTTTATTAGATTTCACAGCCTGACTGACTCAAAAAATCCTCTCTCACTTGTACAATGAGAAAATACTAAATCCCAGGGTGGGAGCATCACACTCGTGTGTGTATGTAAGTTTTAGGTCCAACTTTATCACAATCTGGTTGTATTTCTGAAAATAAACACAGCTAGAAAAGAAAACACACTCCGCTCTGGTTTATACTGGCGTTTTTCCCCCCTTTGCTTTTAGTGCAAGTCTAATTCATTTACAAAAACACATTAATTGTTTTTAAGCTTAGGGTTTATAAGAATTACAGCCTCGTTTAAAGGAAATAAAAAAAAAAAAAGACAGCTTAGAAAAAGATACAAAGTGAGAAGAGGAACAAAACAAAGCGCATGGTGTTTAAACACTTGACCGCAAGTTCTGTAGAAACAGAGTTCCAAGAATCAGTGAGAGCAGAGCAATTCACCAACGTTTCGAATAACTAATTACTCTTCATCACCTGATCGCTCATTGAACACAAGGTTGTGTGTTTTGTGTGCAGCAATTTTGAGTCCACAAGGCATATTTCTTTTTTGTCCCATAGATTCTTAGAACACTTTGGTGTTCTGGTGGGGGAACTATTTCTTCAGACATCTTTAGGCATAAATAATGACAGGACATACAGTACAGTAATCTTAACGAGACAAATAAACTAACAAACGAAACTAAACAAACAACGTTCAACAAATTAAATGCAACTGCAACTCGACCAAACACTTTTTGGGGTACAAACACACACACACAAAAAAAAATCAAGCTCGAAGCTCGAGCTTCTCCAGCGAGCATCAGCAAACTTCTCAGCCTTGAACTCACTCGTGCTGTCCCAGCGCCCTTCTGCATTCTCGCACGGCACACGTCACGCTCATCTCCTCTCGTATAGATGCTCCCGCGCCGACGCCCCATGCTTCCGTATCCAGCAAGCACTCTACGGCTCCGACCGCAGCACGGAGTGCCACTCTCACCTAAAATTATCCTCGTCACGTTATAGCCACCACTCTCCAGTTACATTCAGTGACAACACTACTCAACCCGAGTTCTTCCCTCTCCACAATCTGCATTTGGAGCCACCAAGCCCACCACGGAGCCTGACAAATACAGTCCAGGTTAATTGCTGATTTACTGGCCATCACACACAAAAATTATGCTGAAGAACTAGTTCCAACCTGCCATGTGTGCTCTGTGCATATATATATATATATATAGGAACGTATCTACAGACGAAGCCATTTCAAACAGACGGCCATTCCGTGAAAGGACCTTGCACTATCCGTGACAATTCCTTGCATTGACCGTGCGTGGAATGTTATCGCCTGTGATGACGCAGTTAACAATGCAACACATTAACAACATTAACAACGCAGTCCCTTAAACGCCTCCATCAGTCTAATAAGATGGTTGCAATGCCTTATAATCTCCCCAAGTGGCACATTGACTGTTATATAATACCTCTGTTATTTTTCGTGTTCATGGGTTGAATCCCAAATAGCATTAGTGTCACAGCACGCCAGGTCATGCCCACCTGTCAAACTAAGCCATGATCTCCCACTACTCCATTCCATACTCCAGTTCGCTCTTTCAGTTTTGCCGCTTTATTGACCGGCTTGAGCACACTTGTTGCTCATTTCAAACATTGCTCTGCTCTATTTAACTTGCTCACAAACAACCACCCGTTGCCAGATTATTGTGTGCCTTAATGCCCAATTTTCCAGCAATTTCACCTGCCCTGCTACTTGGATCTCGACTCATGCTTTGTTTTACGGACCACGCCTTTTGCTTCATGTCTTGGATTGTTGTTTGTTTGGATTTCTGGATAATGGAATTAGTTTTCTCGGCTTTGACACACGCATGCACACCACTGCCTCATCTTCACAAGGCAATCAGCGCATTCAACAACACACGCTCTGCACTTGGATCCACCAGGATCATCCGGACCATAACAGTTAGGTGAATAGAGAGTACAATCCTTTGTTCCACACACTAAGTAGTGCCCTTGGTAAAGGGTTGGAAAGCAATTTGAAATTCAGCCTTGTGTTAAGAGCCTTTGTAGCTGTATATAAAATAGCATGGACAGTTCAGAGACTATTCCAGATAACTTAGAAGCAATTATTAAGGATTTTTTAAAAACACAACAATGTTATCAGATATGTTTTCTTGCTAAAAAAAAAAGTGCTTCTGTAACTGGTGTTGAACTTGGTGTTCGGCCGGCAGTTGCTGTATTTTACATTACGGTGTATTTTATTTAGTTCTGTTTAATACACTGGTAGATAATATTTTGCTAATATTTGCTAAGTAAAGCTCAAAATGTAACTTCTGCCTGTAACAATACTGTGGCATTAATCGGTTATTGCAGATAATATTCACTGTGTATACAAATACTGTGCTTCTTGACAAGTACTAATAGAAAATAGTGAAATATTGTATATTAATGAGTGGCTATCATTGTTAGATCTTGTTAATGAAGGTGGATGTTTACAGTATGTGATTATGCAATATTGTATGTTGTTTTAAGTAAATTTAGTCCCTAAGTAAGTGCATAAGCATGAGATAAACAGGAAGATCTGTGTTGTGACATAGGCTATAAAGCATAATGGCAGCAGCTTCTCTTGTGGAGGCATTGGTTTTGAAGCATCAGTTGTGTGGAGATCTCATAACTAAGATCTCTAATGAATGGCAAAAGAGAACTAAAGACATGATTACAAAATGGCCAAAGGAGGGAACTTTTGATGTGGCATTGTGTGAGGAAATGGAAACTATGGTAAAAATTACAAGACTATGGCTAGAGAGAAAAAGCCTGTGCAGAAAGAATTGAAAAGACAGCAGGAAATAAAGGTCCTAGCTCAGTTTAAGCAAGAAGGAGAGGAGTTGGTAAGAAAGAAAAAGCAGGTGAGGAAAAGAAAGTTAGAAAGTTAGGCACAGAATAACAGTGGGGAAGCGTTAGTTACACCTCCCCCATATGTGCAGACAGAAGGTCAATTCCCAATGTTTACAGGAATGGTTGAAGTTTTGGGGTAAATTCAAATGGAAGGTCATGTAGATGTAGAGGGAGGTAGAAGCGAATAGAGGGGAAAACACACCATTAGATTGTTATAAGGAAGTAAGGGCAGATCTACAGAGAGTGAAAAAGTTATATGGGAAGTAGGATAGGAAAGAAGAGGGGGTGCATTTAAGTGGAGAGAGGATCGACAGGAGCACTAAAACACCAGGACAATCAAGAAGATACAACATTAAGGACTGTACATAGGCCTTTGTACAGTAGAAAGGATGGGGGTGAGGAGGAGTTGTCATTTAATATAGGTAGTTGGAACCAGGGAAGGAACACTGGGAGACTTAGGAACTTAGCTCCACAATTCCCAATTTTAATTAAAGTTGCACGGGGACAATATGTATCATGGGCAACTTAAGATCTCAAGGGACTTGTTAACCGCCTCCCTAACATTCCCAAGGGTGCAGGGAAATTAATTAAGGTCCTAGAAGAGGAGAGCTAAGGCAAGCTGTTATCGTGGGGGATATGAAGGCTCTTTTGGCAAAGATTTTTGGGGGAGGAAAGACGGAAGAAGTCCTCCATGCTTCTGACTTGAGTGAGGCTGTAGATACATACCATAAGGATGGAACTTGATGCTTACTGCCCTGAGTATCCAACTAGAGTTGACCCAAAGGCATTAAAGGGTGGTCAGTTGGAGGAAACAGAGAACCCAACTCTGTACAGTCAGAAGCGGTTAAAGAAGTGGAAGCAAGAGACAGAAAGTGATCCTGAGGGAGACCCCTTGTTGTCTACACTGTATAGACAAACTATAGTAAATACCATGCCGCAGCCTGTGAAAATTAAACTGGAAGATGTGGTCGGTTTAACCTCAAAATCACACAAAGAGTTTTGTGATTACGTCTCACATGCTGTTGAACAGTACAGAAAGAATGAGTAGAAGTTGAAAGTTCAAGAAAAGAAGCTACAAAAAAAAAAAAACTGGCTCAGTTATAGCTTGAGGAACTGACAAAGAAAAACAAGAAAAGGTCAAGGCTACTCTAATTACAGAAGAAGCAGAGAGGGCCCCAGGCAATCCTTCACCCATGATCCAGCCGGCTGCAGTCACATCGATGATATCATCAGCAGCACTTCCCCCAAACTCACACCAGATGTCTGCGTTTGTCGCAGGAAGAGTCGAGAACAAACCAGCAGTAAAGAGGACAAAGAAACACTTGTGCTAACTTTCCACCAGGCGTATGCTGGGGGTGTGGACAGGCTGGACATAAACGATCAATTTGCCCCACACATCCATGGCCCCAGCCCAGAGGGATGTGCTGGGAGGGGGGGTGGCAGCAGCCTCCTCGAGATCAAGTTCAAAGCCCATGGGGGGAGGTCCAAAATAGAGGTATTAGGGGTGCCCAGAGAGTCCTACAGGGGAGAATGAGTTACCTATTTTAACAACTAATGCTGAACAGGAACCCATGTTATACATTGAGGTAGATGGGAAAAATACACCCATGTTAGTTGATACAGGAGTGGTTAGTTAGTTGATACTGTCCTAAGACAGTAGGATTCTCGTAGATTTCTATGACCACTCCAGTCCATCTACAAACTAATAACAAAAGTGTTATAGTAGTAGTGTAGTAGTCTCAACTCAGACACCGGTTAATTTGTTAGGCAGAGATGAATTATGTAAATTATGACTGCAAATATGGTGTTCTCCAGAAGGGGTGCATGTTGATATGAAAGGTATAAAAAATCAAATGGTAATGACTGAGACTCAAGCAAATGTGTATTGGATAGGACAGCTAGAAAGGGATGTAAGCCGAGTAATCCATAAGTGGGGAAAGTTCATTAAAGCACAGATTCCTGAAGCACAGTTACCTAATTCAGTCTTTCACTGTAAAATGGTGTATAACTCAGCTAAAGATACTAGCTTAGAACAGACATGAGCAAACAAAAGAGCACAAGGTCGAATTAATTACACAGTACATCATCATAAGGCGGCAAGGAGCAGCTATCAGCATAGATGAGTGCGATTTTGTAAAGAGGTGGTTCAGTGTAACTGATTCTGTTCCTCATGTGACATGTAGGAAGAAATTGCAGATCAAAGGACTTAGGGCCAATGATGAAGAAAGCTAAAGAAGTCCAGTGGGAGTCAACCATAAACCCGTTGATTTTTCATTCTGCAGATAAAAACTCTATGAAAATCTTGTGTGGTAATAACTTGATTGGTACTCCTCAGGAAGTTATTAGTCACAAGTCACAAACACAAATGGCATCAGCATCTGAGGTAGTTGAGACTGTTGAACATGAGCTATATAGGAAAATGGAGAGTCAGGTCCCACCTGAATTATGGTCTCAACATGATACGGATGTAGGCCTAATTAAATCAGCCAGCCCCATTCAGGTATAACTCAAAACCAAATATGTAAAACTGCTCAGAATAAGACAATATCATTTGCAAACCTGAGGCAGAAGCTGGTATAAAAACACTATTGAAGGCCTTGTAAAAGCAGCTGTATTAGAAGAGACAACCAGTTACCGTAATTCTCCAATTTTCCTTGTGATCAATCCAGGAAAAACAAATGCAATTAATAATATAACAGAGGATTATCCAGCAGATGTTCCAAATCCACGCACACTACTGACTAATGTCCCTCCAAAAGCCAAATATATGTACCAACGAATGCCACAGTGGTTCCGACACTCTCCGCATATATTCAATCATGTTTGGAAGCTGATTTAGGATATTTAATGATAGAAAGTAGCCTTCTTCAGTTAATGGAGGATTGATTGATATGCTCGTCATCATTAGAAGTATTAAATATTAGGGGATTAAATATCAGGCCCATAAAAAGGGAACTGACTATGTCACTAAGGGTAACAACATAGCATATTTAGAAGCAAAGTGAGCATCAGAGTGTCACATAGCAATGCTGGGGCCAGCAATTCTTATAGAATCGCAGCTTCAGTTGGAGGATATTATTCAGATTCAACATCAAGCAGGTCCTTACAAGCAGTCGATGTGGCTCCAGAGGGGAACTCAGAAGGAGGTATAGGGTATTTGGCATTCACATAAAGGTCTAAACATTGCAGCCACAGCACTGGTAAACATTTTGATTTCAGATGCTCTTGGAGTTGACCATTGTACAAAAAGAGAGGTTGTGAAAAAAAATCAAGCAAAAAGGGTATTGGTCTCCATATCTATGGTTGATGAGTTCTTAGCTTCATGTGAGATATACAGTATGTGCCAAGCATAATGTCAGAAAGGGAACAGTGACACCTATTGGCCTATTGGCATATTTTTTCCCCCTGGACATCTCTATTTATATTCCGTATTTTTTCTACAATGTACACCTAGGTACACCTAGGTTTTCTCATATTTCTTATATCGGATATATATATATATTTTTTTTTTTTCTACATTTACACCCAGGTTTTTCTTATTCTCTTATATTTTTCTTATACTGTATTTTTCTAATTTATATATTATTTTCTTATATATTTTCTTATTGTATATTGTATATTTTTACTGTACATATATTTTATTATTTTATTCTTAGTTAAATCTATTTCTACTTTCTTTGTTATATTCATTTCTTGTAAATAGTCTTAAATAGTCTTTATTCTAAGATCACGGGCAGTCGCCTAAGCATTTCACTGCATATAGTACTGTGTATGACTGTGTATGTGACAAATAAAATTTGAATTTGAATTTGGCCAAATACCAGTGTCAGAAGGATCATTTAAGCACTTAGTGATAGACTACATTGGCATGATAAAGTATGCTTGAGGCAAAAGGTACATGCTTGTAATAATTGACAGATTTAGTAGATGGGTAGAAGCAACGCCATCTGCAGATGAAGGGGCAGGAACAGTTATCAAATTCCTCACAAGAGAAGGGATTCCTAGATTTGGAATTCCGTCAGAGATCATTTCAGATAATGGATCTGCGTTCATTCAGAAAACTGTAAAGCAGGCACTACAGCAGTTAAGAATAAAGCAAAGATTTGGGTGTGTCTATCATCCGCAGTCCCAACGGATAGTAGAAAAATAAACGGCACTCTCAAAGCCAAGCTTAATAAAATTTGTGCTAGTCCATAGCTTAACTGGGTTGATGCTTTACGCCTTGCACTAATGAGCTATTGCATGCAAACTAACAGAAATACACACTTCACCCCGCATGAAATGCTTACGGGTCGACACATGCCTGTGCCATTTTGTAGAGGCCCGTATAAAGGCCCGCCGCTAGAACAATTGCAAATGGAACTGAGATCTTATATGAAGAAACTAACTGCCATACATAAGGCAATCTATGTGCAGGAAAAGAGCAAGGAGGTGGAGGAGGAAAAAGACGCTCCGTGCTCCATCACTCCAGGCAACCAGGTCTGTCTGCGAGTGTTCAGGAGGAAGTGGTACGAGCCCAGGAGGGAGGGGCCCCTCAAAGTCGTAGCAGCCACTCCAACGGCAGTCCAAGTGGAAGGCAGAACCACGTGGTATCATTTGAACCATTACACGAGAGTCCCCAAAAATAAGTATCGAAAAAGAAGGAGGGAAACGGCAGACTGATAAAGCAGAAGGAAGAGAGAAGGACCCAACATCCAAAAGTAGCAAAGTGCAAAGAAATTAAATCCTTGTTGGGAAATAACCAACTATTGGCACAATTTGGATACCAAATTACACAGCGTTGAACACTTCGCTGCTCCAAATTAAGTATGAGAATCTGCTTGAGAGCAGCATCCCACTTCTTATACAGACGAAACCGACTGACTGACTTTGACCAGTAACCACCCTGGCACAACTGACATGACAAACATTTGTACGATTGTATGTGACAACAATTCATGTCCTCTATGTTGTATAACTGCATTTCTGTTTAAACAAAACTATATTGCTTTTACAGATAAAACAGCAGCAGCAACAATTAATCCTAATTTCCTCAACAGGAAAAGTGCACTGGAAGGAGGCAAGCCGTAAACAAATTATGACAACGTGTAATGTGTCATTAAACAACTTTCTCTTTTATTCCAGGTACAGAAATTTCATTGGAGCAGCTAATGGGTGACTTTACCGTGTCTAATGAAATTCATGTTGTTTATGTCTAACCAAAGGCTTTCTAAAATTAACAGCATTCCTTAGCAACAACAGACAAGGATGAATCTTTGGATACAATCATTAAAGATATCCCTAACTCACCCAAACATACCTCTAATTTGAGACTTATTCATATTCTTACTGATTCTTATGTGAATGCGTATCTCCCATAGCAAAGGATGGAAAAATGGAAGACACGGGCCCATAATTGTTATCTAGATAACAATTAATGTGGGTCTTATAAGCCCCAGAGGGGGGAGATATGGGAGTAATTTCTATTTGATTTCGTGTGATTCTACTTACTTTCAAGGAATAAAAGGTACTCCATTTTGTAATAATCGGGGATGTGTGCTAAGCTAAGCTATAGGCCTCTTGGAATGGTCTCCCACAGTAAATCTGAGCTATACATTGGGATGCCTTCATTGTGCGCTGAAGAGGGCCCCTAATAGGAAACAGATGTTGAAGAATGTATAGCATATATAATGAGAGAAATGGACGGGAAGTACAATTACTCCATGGACTAGCTCTGGCCGTTATTACTTGATGAATAAAGGTGTGACAAAGCCTGACTGAGTACTTTTCCACACTATCTGCTTTATATCTGGATGTCGCTGATTGATGACGTCACTCTCAGGGCGGAAGCGACCTGTGGAAAGGCAGGTAGATGCCGATGTAGGGAGAGTCAGAAAACCTGGAGTGGAGTCTGGAGCGGCATGCGACCAGGACACAATATACACACGCGAATGCAACGAAGCACAGCAAAACAGACAAATACAAATACAAACAGAGACCAACATCTTCCGGGTCGTAACAATAGCCAGGTGTTTGCTTCATAAGAATTACATGGCATTTCGTTCTTGTGAGTTTAGTTCTCCCCGTCCATCAATCAATCAGTGCAGTGGTTTCCGGTGTGCAATTTTTTTTTACTTCTCCGTTGCTTGCATTATTTAATTTTTTTTTGCTCATCTTCATGGATTTTTTTTTACTTAGTAGCGAATATGATTTTACAATACAATACTTTCAAACTAAACATATGTCAGTAAAAATAAAATTACAGATTTTAAAAACTACTTTAAAAAGTAGATGTAAACAAAAAAAAAAACCTCTGCTGAGATGCACCCAACAACTTGCACATGTCACACCAATTTGATGTAATAGGGCTGATGTTAGCTTGGGCCCTAAATATTTGTTTGAATGCATTAGTGTGTGTCTGTGCGTGAGACATGTGAGTGTTAGTGTGTGTGAGAGAGAGGTGTGTGTGTTTATGTGTGTTTGTGCGTGCAAATGTGTGTGTGTGTGTGTGTGTGTGTGTGTGTGTGTGTGTGTGTGTGTGTGTGTGCGCGCGAGTGTTAACATTTGTGATGTGTATATGTGTAGAATAGCCCACAGATGCTGGAAAAAAGCATCACACTATGATGTTACTGAACGTAATGTCACTGAACTCGTCACTCAATATAATGTCACGCACAAAATTATTAACCACTTTTCAGTGTAAGTTTAAGGCATCATCATGGCTGACACGTTTGAGATATCAAAAATCCCTCTACAATTTTTCATCCTCAATGACTTTTGATCACAGACTCGGTTTGGCGGCGATTGTGTAAATCATATAAATCCCCTAGGAGTAGAATATTAAAATCCACTGTGTGCGTTATGCGAACAACCCCAAATACCTGATCTGTTGAGTGTCAAGCTTAAGGATCTGATTCACATTCACAAAGACTAGTTGTCTAGATAATTGGATCAGAGCATCTCTAAAGCAGCAGGTTTGGATGAATGGATGGAGCCTTAATGGGTCAGATAAAATTGGGATTATTAGAGGAAAATGAGGAGGCAGTTACAGAGAGATGGATGGATGGATGGTTGAATGGATAAGTATCTCACACAAACAATTTCCTATGCTGATCATTTACTAAACACTGATCTGATCTTTTTTAATGTTTGCCTAACTTAATTACGCACAGAGATCCCATTATCACAATTTATAACAGCTGTGTTTTTACAATAAACCTATCATAATAGTATTGACTCAAAAATCTCCAAAAGCAAATCATATGCAGTACAGTATGTGTGGGTAAAGGGGTTAGAGTCCTCCGACACACTATTACTATTAATCCACTCTTAATCACCACACCGGCTTTCTAGTGAGAGACTTAATGTTCACATAGGTCCTTAGGTACTGCTCATCGTTGCGGTCTGTCACTCGTGGGGCTCCAATCCTGGGTCTTTCATGAACTCTGCCAGTAGTTCTGTGTCTTGATGCAAGTCTGCTCATGACACTTTGAGACACACCAAGTTCACGAGCAACATCTGACTGCCAGGTGGCGCTCCATTGGCAGGTGGTGTTGCTCGTCCATTAAGTTACGTCGTGTGTTCATGGCTGTTTGAATGATGACCTTGAAATGACTTACTGACAATACCAGCTTTTTTTAACCACAGGGTGTTCTTTTGGTATTGGCCCCAATATAAGGCACAACTGTACACAATTAGAGCATTACATGGTAAACATAAAATGAGGTGTGTCTATCACCCAAATACATTTTCCTCCCTATCCCAAAAATGTCTGAAGCGAAACAAACACCGTATATATCACATCCACTGAGTCTCTCACAATATCCCTAACTTATTGTGAGTATTGTATACATAATAATACTAATAATTAAAAAAATATATAAAAAGTACTAATGTAATCTGAAAACGTGTTAGGTTAAGCAAAATGAAGCACCCAAGCATGTGTGTCAATATTAGGAATATATTGTCACTAAACAATGCAGAAAAAAATAGTCTGTGCTTTTATTACCTCTACAGTAGGTTGGACTTGGACTATTGTAACCTGTTGTGGACTATTGTAACCTATTTCAACCAGGTTCATAAACACGCTTCAGTTAGTCCAGAATGCAGCAGCAAGAGTCCTCACTAGAACCAGAAGATATGAGCACATCACCCCCATCCTATCCTCACTGGGTTACACACATCTTATCCATTGGCTCCCAGGGAAATTTTGCATGGATTTTAAAATACTACTATTGACCTATAAAGCACAAAATGGTCTTGCGCTGTATCTGAGTGTCTAACGATCCACCACGTCTATTTTGATCAAAGGATGCAAGCTGCTTGTTAGTACAGCGTATTTATTTGTTTTATAATTTCCTTTAGTCATATTCCGGTCGCCCACATCACTAGGGGGCTGCCACATCAAGGGTATTACTCAGTTAGGGAGGGCCGAGACTATCATGTGTTTCCTCCAAAGTGTCAGCCAACCGCATGCTTTTAAACTGCTTGCTCACGCACCGTTAAGGAATCACAGTCTCAGTGTTTAAGTCTAGGCTAAAAACCATTTTTTTTTGTGAATAGTTTTGCCTTAGGTAATCAGCAGATGTGGGGGATTCATGGAGAGTACTATGGTGAACTGGTATGTTTAGATGCTGTCTTCCCCACTCACATTGATCACTTAGATTTGTTGATGGTGGAGTGACTGCTTGCTTTACTTCCCAGGGAGCCCTCATGTCTGTGTTTTCTTCTGGCTTTTGCTTTTAGTTAAGCTGTCATAGTAGTGCTGCTAGGGTGCCTGCTTGCACTCTGCACTAAAGAGACAACTAAACTTAGCATTATGTAACTCTGACCATATTATCTCTCCTTATCTTTTTTTCTCCTGTCTCTCTCTCTTTATCTCCATGTCCCTCTCTATTGAGTTACACATGTCACTCCAGAGCTGTCAATATTCCAGATCAGATCTGCTCTCTGCACCTGTCTGACTCATTCTGGTGCCCCACTTCTGTTTAAAGCTCTGGGTGTATGAAGGCTTGTGTGATTTCCTTGGGATGAGTGTGGTGACCGGGGATGGTTTCACTTTACCATGAAGATGGTCCAGACTATTGGGTGACTGTAGTCGCTCAATTTTCAGGACTGGAGTTTTCTACAATTTTGTACCTAATTGTTACCTAACTGAGCCTCCAATAATGATCTGGACTCCATATACTTAAACACCCCCCCTGTTATACGGAACTTCCAGCCTCCTAACACACAGAATGACTGCAAAACAATATCTGCTATCCATTATCACCCACATGAGGATGTGTTCCCTGTTGAGGCATTAATAAAAATGAACAAGAGGTGGCAATAATATTTGTTGTTGTAAATGTGAAATGTTAAAGTCTAGATTGCTTACAGTATTTTATTATTATTTTTATTTTGACTAATGACAATAAACTAACAAGCAAAGGGATAAAATGAATAACACATACCATATGTTGTAGCCTGTGCTACGTTGATATATCACAGGGATACACCTTTAAAATGTGACAGGAAAAATGCAGCAATGCGCCAGTCCTTTACTCCCAACCCAACTCCTACACCAGAACTCCAGGACCTTTCGTCCCCTCCCTTAGCAGAATTCTCCAACATGTCATCTGATGAGATTCAGCATATCATCTTGTCATCCAACCCCACCAACTGTTCATTAGACCCAATCCCTTCCACAATGCTCCAGGCCATTTTGCAAGACCTCCTGCCCTTCACCACAACCAATCCATATCATCTGGTCTTGTTCCTGCTGCATTTAAGAAGACAAGGGTTTTTTCCATCCTCAAGAAACCCTGGATTCTGTCTGGATCCAGCAGAAGTTAGCAACTATTCCCCTGTATCGCTTCTCTCTTTTATTTACAAAATTATTTAAAGGACTATTTATAACCAAATGTCTCTTTATCTCTCACAGATCAACCTTAATGACCCCAAGCAATCTGGATTTAAATTCCTACAGTCACTGAAAAGCTCCATGCTGCTATATCAATTAAACTATCATCTGTCCTTTTCCTCCTAAAGCTGGATTTTGACACAGTGAACCACATGATTCTATTATCCATTTTTACAAGACTTGAAATCTGTGGAACAGTATGGGAGATTTTTCTCTTCCACTTGTTACTGTTGCCTTAATTACAAATATTACACAAATACTGTAACTTTAGTAAAAAGAACCAAAGAAAGACTCCAGCCTCTGTGCAGATCTGGCTGAAGTAAGGCAGGATTTATTGCAGCAATAAAACCAAGTGAGCCAGCTTTGTAATGCCTAGGTTGTGAATCCAAGCAGACTGAATTCTACTGTGACATACGTGCTCATTTTATACAGTTTCCAAGAGGATGGGTGCTCACCTAGCCCCCTCCTCTGTACACTTTTTTCTTATTACTTACCAAATTATTAACCCATTATAGTCCAGCTTTTTCCAATAATTTCACCCATTATAATTACATTTTCTCTATCTTGTTTCATTACGTTATATACCTTGTCATCTGACTCCATATTTTTTCCAATTATAATTTATTTTCCTTTCAAATTACTTTCCATTATCTTTTCACTTTTCTTGTTCAGTTTAAAAAAATATTAGGGTGGCGCTTATTTTACTATATATTCCTGGTACTTCTGGTTTACTCTACAGTTCTCAAGAGACAGGCCATGGGTAAGCATCTATGTCGCACTCATTTTAATTATTTGTCTTATTTTCTTAATTTGTTGTATTAACATAACCTCTTTGAGGATTACACCCCTACTGAACCTGTCATTAACCGGGCCTCAGTGGGTTTTCGCCAAAATGAGTCTGATGGATCATTGACACAATTTCTACATAAGAGAAGTCTTACTTATGTCAGGAAGGATGACTCCGGGCCCGGTCCTTCTAAGAGACCGTGTCCAGTGGCAAATAGCCCTCCTTCACATTCTTTTAGTCCTGTGCGACCAGATTCTAGTACTCCAACCCGATCTATCTCAAGGCCTGTTTGTCAAAGAAGTGTCGGTACTGAGACTGGTTTTAAAGTGTCTGTTGGTACATAAACGGATTTTCCTTCAGCGCCTGAGCCAACTCAAAATGGCGGCGTTTCTGTTTTCATTCCTCTCACTGATCTTTCCTTTGGTATTGTTCTGAATCAGGGAAGGTCTAACGATTGTCCCATTTGTGTTGTTCTGCCTCAGAGTTTCAGGGATAACCCCTAGAGGGCGCCAAAGCGCCCTATGATTTTTGTGTGTAGTTCTTTTTTGTTTCACTTCATTTCCCAGCATGCACTTCGGTCAGGTGACGTGAGGGCGCTCACCTGAACCGACTTGCTCATTAGTTTTATTATAAATGGTTTGTTTTAGTTCAGTTTGGCGTCTTGCATCTGTTGATTTCTCTTGGTGAATGTCTGCATGTGTAATAGTGTCTTTTGTTTCGTGTATTCGTGTTTTAGTTTTGTTTTAGTTATAAAGTCTATTTGTTCTGTTTAAGTTCCCTGTGTTTTCTTTAAATAAAAATCGTTTCCTTTAAAACCTGGATCCTCCTGCGTTTATGCCTCGCACCCAAAATCCGTGACAGAATGCAAGACCTAACAAGAGGCATAGCAGAGGAGCCCTTTCCCCGGAAGATTATTTTGGGGGGGGCAACGATTTATGCGTTGTGGGGAGCCGGCGCGGAAGGTAGCCGGAGAACCGAGCGGCGTAGCGGCAAGAGAACGGAGCGTGAGTGGGATGTGCAGCAGGGAGCAACCTCCCAGCTTGATTGGAGCAGCTTTCGGCGGTGCGCTAAAATAAATGAAGAGCGCATCCGTGACCTGCGGGAGCAGGTGGCCAAGCTCCAAGGGCAGGTAGCACAGCTGCACCGCGCCACCGAAGACAGCGAGCTGCCGCAGCTGCACTGGAGCAAAGAGGAGGGCGAGCTTCCGACGCTGCACTGTGCCTCCGTGGACGGCGAGCTTCCGTCGCTGCACTGTGCCTTCGCGGACGGCGAGCTTTCGTCGCTGCACAGTGCCTTCGCGGACGGCGAGCTTCCGTCGCTGCACAGTGCCTTCGCGGACGGCGAGCTTCCGTCGCTGCACAGTGCCTTCGCGGACGGCGAGCTTCCGACGCTGCACGGCGCCTTTGAGAACAGCGAGCTTCATCCGCCGCCGCTTTCATGCACCGTTGAGGACTCGCGCTTCCTCTCCCTCCGCCGCCGCCTTCAGGCGCCGCTGAGGATCGCAAGCTGCTTCCTCTTCCTCCGCCGCCGCCTTCATGCGCCGCCGAGGATCACGAGCTCCATCCTCTTCCTCCGCCGCCGCCTTCATGCGTCGCCAAGGTCAGCGAGCTTCCTCTTCCTCCGCCGCCGCCTTCATGCGTCGCCGAGGTCAGCGAGCTTCCTCCGTCTCCGCCGCCCTGCTTCAATGGGGGCATGAAGCCACCAGGCCCACAGGACAAAGGTGCCAGCCTATGGGTGAGAGGGGCGGACATTGGACCCTGGGGGGGATGCCCTGGACCTCCTGTGGCGCCCCGGAGTTGCGCCCTTTGAGGGGGGGTTATGTCAGGGATAACCCCTACAGGGCGCCAAAGCGCCCTATGATTTTTGTGTGTAGTTCTTTTTTGTTTCACTTCATTTCCCGGCATGCACTTCGGTCAGGTGACGTGAGGGCGCTCACCTGAACCGACTTGCTCATTAGTTTTATTATAAATGGTTTGTTTTAGTTCAGTTTGGCGTCTTGCATCTGTTGATTTCTCTTGGTGAATGTCTGCATGTGTAATAGTGTCTTTTGTTTCGTGTATTCGTGTTTTAGTTTCGTTTTAGTTATAAAGTCTATTTGTTCTGTTTAAGTTCCCTGTGTTTTCTTTAAATAAAAATCGTTTCCTTTAAAACCTGGATCCTCCTGCGTTTATGCCTCGCACCCAAAATCCGTGACGCAGAGAAGGTCTAACATTTGATGTATTTTTGTTATTTAATGCTTACCCAGGACCCTTATTTTACTGTACTTTTTTATGTTGGTCCTTATACTTTGTATTTTTATTTTATTCACTATGTAGGTGCACATGCTATTTTATTTTGTGCCTACTCTTATTAAACTTATTATTCATTAAGCTAAGTGTGTGTCTTTTGGTTATTTGTCTGTGTTCCTTTAATTTGACATGTCAGCACATGTATCCAGCACCTGTTACATGTTACCATCATGTAATGATGGTAACATCATTAGAAGACATGGGATTAGTTTCCATTGTTATGCTGATGATACTCAGTTATACATTTCCACAAAACCAGATGAAATACCCAAATTGTCTAGACTAACTGAGTGTATTCAAGATATAAAAGATTGGATGACTGATAATTTTCTTTTACTAAATTCAGATAAGACAGAGGTATTACTTATTGGCCCAAAAACCAGTTCATACCAGCTCTCACAATTCAGCCTACGTTTAGAAGGATGTACTGTTACCACCAGCTCGACAGTGAAAGACCTGGGTGTAATATTAGACAGTAACTTATCCTTTGAAAATCATATCTCCAACATCACAAAAACATCCTTTTTCCACCTTAGAAATATTGCCAAGCTTAGGAACATTTTATCTGTATCTGATGCAGAAAAGCTGGTTCATGCATTCATGACCTCCAGACTGGACTACTGTAATGCATTACTGGGAGGCTGTCCTGCATCCTCAATTAACAAGCTACAGTTAGTCCAAAATGCAGCCGCCAGGGTTCTCACTAGATCCAGAAAATATGATCATATAACCCCAATATTATCATCCCTGCACTGGCTACCTGTTCAGTTTAGAATTAATTACAAAATAGCATTACTTACTTACAAGGCTCTAAACGATCTAGCTCCCACATACCTAACCAGTCTTCTGATACGTTACAATCCACCACGCTCCTTAAGATCAGAAAACTCCGGACTACTGGTAGTTCCCAGAATATCAAAATCTACAAAAGGAGGTAGGGCATTTTCATATTTAGCTCCAAAGCTTTGGAATAGCCTTCCTGACAGTGTTCGGGGCTCAGACACAGTTTCCCAATTTAAAAGTAGACTCAAAACGCATCTCTTTAATCTGGCATACACATACAGTAATTAATTTCTTTACCTCATACTCCAGTACATCTATCGTGAATGGCAACCATGCTAATTCTTTTCACCTGCTCTTTATTTTTCCACCCATCCCGAGGCATCTGGAGATTGTGCCAACCCTGCGAGGTTCCTGAGGCATCCAGAGAAGGACCTGCTCCAGCTGAATTTTTCTTCATGTTGGTTTGGATCTACACATGCTGCTCCTGAGCTCCCAGTGATCCAGACCCCCATCTGCCCTCTGCACCAGCTGACTCATCCCTGAGCTGAACTGGACTTTGTGTTAATTTAAATAACTTCTGTTATATCGGCCTTTCATCTGCATAACACACATGATGTTCTACAATTTCTGTTATCTGTCATCACCCAGATGAGGATGGGTTCCCTGTTGAGTCTGGTTCCTCTCAAGGTTTCTTCCTATTGCCATCTCAGGGAGTTTTTCCTTGCCACTGTCGCCGTCACCCTTGGCTTGCTCATCAGGGACAATCTCATTATCTAGACACATTTTTCTTACACATATATACATTTCCATAAGTCTTCTTTTCATTTTCTTTTCATTTCTGTGAAGCTGCTTTGAGACAATGACCATTGTTAAAAGCGCTATAGAAATAAAATTGAATTGAATTGAATTGAATTGAACTGTTACATCACAGTTAAGATCACCCCATATCTGAGATTACCTAATGTCTGAGGCTGCTGACATTACATCATGTCTAGGGACATTTTCATATCAGGTACTTTTGGATACTCAGTGTACAAAGATTACATCATGCACATTAGGGGACACACCGTACACTGATCTCATGCCTAGTTACTGTACTTCTCTGTCTGGGGTCCGTTGGGTACACACTGTCCACTAAGCATCTCACATCTAAGATGGCAACCTATCTAGAGTTCATTTGAGTTCATACTGCATCCCGAACATCACCACATGATGTTCTTTGCTACTGTGACATCATATTGTCCTTGGCTCACCTCTGTCTCCTCACCTTACCTCTATGTTCTTTTACTAAGATTAATAGTTTCTATCATATTGTTGCATGCACAAGTACATTAAATTAAAATATGCTTACAACAGCATGGCAATGGTTTGCTTCTTACCTAGTACATAGATCGTATGAGGTGACATGGAGGGGATCCACATCTGCCCCTTGCAAGCTCTCTACTGGTGTCCAACAGGGCTCAGTACTTGGTCCTCTTCTGTACTCCCTCTATACCTCATCTCTTGGTAGGGTCATATCATTGCATGGATTTTCATCCCATTGTTATGCAGATGACACCCAACTTATTCTCTCCTTACCTCTCTCAGACACTCAGATTTCCACCCGGATCTCAGCATGATGGGCAGACATCTCATCCTGGATGAAAGCTCATCAGCTGAAGCTCAATCTGCTGTTCATCCCTGATGATTCATCCCCTGGTCAAGAACTTGATTTCCTCTTCACAACATCAGAAAAATCTGCCCATTTCTTCCTTCACAGGCTACTCAGTTGCTTGCTCAGTCCCTTGTTATTTCAAGACTACTGCAACTCACTCCTGGCAAGTCTGCCTCTGTCCACCATTCTTCCTCTCCAGCTGATCCAGAATGCAGTTTTCAACCTCCCCAAGTTCTCCCACACCACCCCACTTCTCCACTCCCTGCATTGGCTTCCGGTACCTGCCGGCATCAAATTCAAAACCCTGATGCTCATCAACAAAGCTAAAAATTATCCAGCACCCACTTACCTCTCTGCTCTCATCACACCACGCACTGCACCATGTTCCCTCCGATCCACAGAGTCTTTGACAATATTTAAACGGCGACTCAAGATGTATCTGTTTCTTCAATACTTGGACTATGATTTATAGGAGGCTGTTTGTAGGGGACAAAATGTTTCACTGTGACACAGAGAGAAATGAAAGGTCTCTTCTTTTACAGGAAACATGACTGCAGGTTTCGCCTAATGACAATATGCACATATATCACCTCATAGCTAAACTTACTTATCAACACAACACATCACACACAATAAGCATTAATCATAAATGTGCCTAATCATTAGTATGGCCTGTATTTCTTTATATCCTTGCCTGTGTTTGTGGTGTGAAGTGCTAATAAACAATTTTCATTGTTGAGGGTTGGAAGTGATGCTAGAGATAGCAGTTAAAAAGGTCATTTTGCAAAACACAAGACAGCATGTCTATAACTGTTTGGCTTTTACATGAACAGGGTGACAATGATTTTGAAGACAGAATGGTTAGAAATAAGACAATTCGAAGTGTGTTGTTTTGTTCGTTGTAGTCTAGCTTGACATTGCTGCAGTTTACTCTCAACAGATAATATTAGTTTTTCAGATCTTTTCATCTGGTCACAGTCTACTAACACCCCTGCCCCCAACACGGTTTTAGAATTACAGTATTTTTTGAAAAGGTAAGACAATAGTAAGAATAGTAATCCTCCATTGCATGCCAGCCTCATGCCCACATTACACCTGAGCACTGCCTCCAGATCAGCAGGTGCACATCCTTTCTACTTTCCTCACTTTCTTTCCTTCTTCCCTCCTTAAAACCTTTAAGTAATAAAAACATTGTACATTTGGTTATCGGCACATTTAGTTTTTATTTTAGCTAACTATGTTCAACTTTTACTTCTGACTTTACTTTTACCATTTTGTGACACTGAGCCTGTTCCACACTATAATATTTTGAGCAAAGCATGTGGTAAGGTGGTTCTGTTAAATCAAACCATGGGCTATTTTATTTTTTGTTCACCCCTCCACCACTCTCCCTTCATTCTGTATTTCCACAAACCAATGACCACTACATGTTTGTGTGTAGAGAGAGACATTTTCTCAGTATTGTCATGGACTGCACCAGTGATGAGCATGCGCCTCAATCTTTTGTTGCTCCTCGCTCACTCTATAGGCTTAGGAAAGGGCACAGCAGCTAATTAAAAAAAATTGTTGGAGACCAAATATTCTCTGATGGCAGTGGCTTTGTTGAGCAGATCAAAAAGGATCAAATCCCATTTGGGTTAAATTCCCGCTTCTGTGTACATGAAGTTTGCATGTTCTCCCCATGCTTGCTTTGTTTCTCTGGAAACCCCGGACTCCTCCCTCAGTCATGCAGACTGACATCAAGACATGCATATTAGACTAATTGTAACATCCCAAATTGCCCATAGTGTGTGGTAATGAGTGTGTATATGTCTGTGTGCCCTGCAATAAATCCAGGTGTACCCTGTCTCGTGCCCTTAGTCTTCTAGCCAGTCTTCTGATACGTTACAATCCACCACACTCCTTAAGATCACAAAACTCCGGACTTCTGATAGTTCCCAGAATATTAAAATCTACAAAAGGAGGTAGGGCAGACATAGTTTCCCAGCTTAAAAGTAGACTCAAAACGCATCTCTTTAATCTGGCATACACGTAATTCATCCAATTCGGCCAATCCTGCGAGGACCCAGAGGCATCCAGAGAAGGACCTGCTCCGGCTGAATTCTGCTTCATGATGGTTTGTAGCTACAAATGCTGCTCCTGAGCTCCCAGTGATCCAGACCCCATCTGCCCTCTGCACCTGCTGACTTCATGTTAACTTAAATAACTAGCCATCTCAGGGAGTTTTTCCTTGCCACTGTCGCCGTCACCCTTGGCTTGCTCATCAGGGACAATCTCATTGTCTAGACACATTTTTCTCCCACATACACACTTCCATAAATTTTCTTTTCATTTTGTGAAGCTGCTTTGAGTCAATGACCATTGTTAAAAGCGCTATAGAAATAAAATTTTATTTAATTCTAGGATAGTGGTTCGAGACACATGACAAAAAGGTTTAAGGAGTTTGTGCATCTTTAAGATGTGTTGTACTAACAAGTCTGATCCACAGAGGCCCCACGCTGCCAATTTCAGGACTTAAAGGATCTGCTGCAAATGTGTTGGTGCCAGATACTATACCACAGCACTGCTTGTAAGTTCTTGTAGAGTCCAGGCCTTGATCCTTCAGAGCTAATTTGATGTCTCAAGAAGGACCTACACAATACTAAGGAGGTGCTTTTAAATGTTATAGCTGATAGGTGGACATTTATGGCATTAAAACATGTAAAGGTGCAATTTTATGATTTTAAAAGCCTTTAAAACTACACATCTGAGTTTATGCATACGTTTGACATCAGCTGAATTATATGAAGACACATATGAGAATTATGTCTGGAGCTGAAAATGAAACCACATGTACATACAATGTGTGATACAAGTGATACAAAAGTTCATGTAATGGTCACTGGATTGTGGAGGTAAGAGGAGTGGCAGAGCTTTTACAAGAGCAGAAAAGCAAAAGCAGAGTGAGAGAGGGGTGGAGAGGAAGAAAACTAGCTCATGGTTTCTGTGGTTTTATATGACAAAGCTGATTGATCACACTCTTCCCTTTAGACACTTCGGAAAAATAATGATAATAGAAAAACAAGTTAAATGCCTTAATCCTGCAATATAAAATAAACTTAATCAGTTAAACATCATTATTCCTTGATGCTCTTTTTTAATGCGATATGAGCCTTTTCATTTTTATTTGTAATGTTTTATTGAATGCAGTGTTTCCATTATCACTACTTTTAAAAGTTATGCTTTTAAATAAAAAAAAATATTTATAAAAGCATGCACGAATTCTAAAGCAAATCAAACACATAGAATGTGTAGGTGAAGGAGTAGGAGTCCTCCTCCACACACTCATGTTACTCTACGCTGTGTAACCACACCGGCTTCCTGGTGAGGAACTTAATGCTCTCATATAGCGTTAAATTTAGAGAACCAGCCAAGTTCCACCTAGCAGCATCGGTCACATCCTGTACCCTTTACTAAAGCTGTCACAAATATAACAGATTAGTGAAATTGGTGTGACAAGGGGTTTGCACAAGATGAAAAAAAAAAAAAACTGCTAAAAGCACCAACAATGAAAATATGACCATCGGAATGGGACCACTGGGCAATGGAAGAAGGTATCCTAAGACAATAGCGCATAGTTGCTCATATTAATTGCACAGACTAAAATAGCTATGACAGCTTAACTAAAAAAGAGAACATAAACCTGAAACGCAAAAAGGATGGCATCCTAGGACGAGATCATGCAAATATCTTTCCTAAGTGCAATGTCCTCATTCAGTAGGATCAAAGTGATCCATGGACGCCCCACCCCCATGTACTAACCTCACAACTTACAGGAGTATCTGCTGCTGATATCTTGCTGCCATATACTGTACCACAACACACCTTAAGAGGTCAAGTGGAGTTCCTGTCTTGAAAAGTCAGAGCTGTTTTCGCTACACAAGTTTCTCAGCAACGTCTATAATCAAACCAATAAGCTCTGAATAGTACATCAATATTTCAAAATGGAATAGTGAAAAATTAGTTTAAAGAAAATTCTGAAAATAAATGTTATGGTAGGAACTGGAGTTAACTATTGCCATAATTACTGCAAGTTCTCTCTGGTTCTGTGGCTGCAAAACCGGCCTTACTCACCACATCTTCACCACCATAGCTGTCAGGTGGTATGCAGAGTTTGTTGTGGGTTGCTGTGTTTTCTAGACATGTGTTTTACACATTGCCTTGTTTACTGCCGCGCACTGTTTGCACATATTTGCACTCATTCACTTTATGTAATTCGATTCTTGTGTAGTTCTGCATTGTTTTGTGTATTTACAGTTGTATAGCACTTTGTAAGTGTATATGTACGATTGAAGTGATAAACTATTTTGGTATGCTAATATGCTAAGACATGAAACTTTAGCATATCAACGATTAAACCCCCTTTCTTAATCAATTTCTTTGGAGTGTCCACCATACATGTCCCCGTGAATGATCTCTTACTATAGAAGCTACACCAATCAACCATAACATTATGAACACTTGCTGTGAGGATTCTTAAGGTGGTGTAGGCGAGGCGTAAATGCAGAGGTTAAGATGCTTTTCAATGTTTTTAATAAAAAAGAAATAAAACATAAACAAACATACTTATCATGAAAATAAAGCAAACAAGAGTCTATACAAAACAAAACTAGGAACTTAACTAGACAGGCTCAAAACTAAACTAAACGGCATGTCATTAGGTTATTCCAACAAATGCAAGACCAATAATATAACTGAAGCAAGCTATTTATTTATTTATTTATTTTCAGTTGAGCGTTCCATCACCTGACCAAGGTGCATCCTGGGAAATGAAGTTTAACTAAACAAAACTACAAAAAAAAACAACAACAAAAAAAATGAGTCTCTGGGCACCAGGCGCCCTCTAGGGGTTATCCCTGACACTTGCCTAATATTGAAACCAACTGCCTTTTGCCACCATAACAGTGATGCGCTCCTTTTTTATCACAACCAGCACTAACCTTTTCATAAATCTGATCTACTCTATTCAATTGGATCAGACTACATGGGCCAGCCTTCACTCCCCATGTGCATCAGTGAGCCTTGGCCACCCATGACCCTGTTGATGGTGTCCCGGTTTCCTTGGAGCACTTTTTTTTTTATGTCCTGACCACTGCAGCCTCTAAACATCCACCAAAAACTACAGCTCTTATGGTGAAACTGGTGAACTGGTGACAGGGTCATGGCTGGCCAAGGCTCACTGATTCACATGGGGAGTGAAGGCTGGCCAACAGAAGAGCTAGTGTAGATCAAGTTGAGAAAAAAGGTTAATGCTGATTCAAAACTGAAAGGCGTCAGAACACACACATCATGACTGTTTTGGTGGCAAAGTGTTGGACCTACTTTATAATATAATTACATTATAATTACAGTGTTACAGCTGATCTGCGTATATTAACTGAGTGTATTAAACCTGTGATTTGTAGCTGCACTACTATAATATTATCAGAACTGCTACAACCCAGAATAAAACAGGACTCTGATGTACAGGTGAATGTTATGTTGCTTTGGATGGCTGCATTAAGCAAAAATGTCACTGTGATGCAGATATGAACATATTCAGTAAAGAAATAAAAGCCTTGACCTTTAACCTTTAAGTCATTAACAGGAAATGCTAGGGCTGATCACAAATAGTCAAGTTTTTTTTTTTTTTCCTTCACATAGAGAGAGAGAGATTTTCTAAATATATAAAAGGTGTTAAAATTCTTCATTTGTGTAAGATGCAGTCATTAGCAACTTTCAGATGTGACAAAGGTACACACCCGTAAATGCAGACTCACACACACATACACAAGCACATACACGCACACACTCACAAACGCGCACAAACACACACACACACACACACACACACACACACACACGTACACAGACAGAGGGAGAAAGAGCAATTTTGACACGTTCTAATTATAAAAGGTGCGCATTGTCCGTGTGTATAATGCAGTAATTGACTAAGGATGTTCTAAAGATGAATATGGAGTTGTAGAACACCTGACGATTACACATGTGTGTGCCTGTTTAACATTCCATTCCACATGTATTTGCCCCTCATCTGTTATATTTGGTAAGGCTATTAGATGTTGCAGTGTGACTGTGGAGATGCTGATGTTCGCATGTCAAAGAGGCTCCAGTTCATCACAAAGGTGTTCAGTGGGGTTGAGTTCAGTCAGGCCTCTATGCAGCACACAGATGTTGTTCCAATACAAACTAAACACAATGTCTTCATGGAGCTGGCTTTGTGGATCTCACAGGAAACCATGGTGAATCTGGATAAGGGTCTGGGCCTCTTAGACATACGGAGACATTCTATACAACTGATTGCTGACACACTTTGTGATAACAGTTAGAAGTGGAGGTGTCCACATATTCATGGTCACATGGTGTATTTCCAGTGGTGTTTAGAATCACTAACTACCAGTATGTTTTGCTTTAATTGTTACTGGAGGCCTGTTGTTTTTCGGTGTGCTGCATCACTAACAATAACCAGCAGGTGACACATTTTAACACATCTGGTTCAGTTCTGTTCTGTTCTGGACTAAAAACAGTGAACAAACTCTCACATATGTGTTTAAGTGTTTATAATCATGTTTGTCACCGTGTATCATTATAATAACACACATACCCACTTTCTGATTAGTAACTGAGGAATAAAAATGTGTTGCTTTAGCAATTTAATCAATAATGACACAGAAGTAATCCTACCACTAGGAAATAGATCCCAATGTATTCCATAAAGTGTTCTGTTCCTCTTATAGCACAATCATTTATGAATCAGTAATAACACATTAGAATGAGTTCATTAATATAAACCTGCGATTTGCAACTGCCTTACTGTCAGAGCTTCTGTTATAGAAATCCTGAGCATTCAGATTGTAAGATAAGACTGTTTAAGGTGTATTCAACACTGTTCCCCTGATGATAAATACACCTATGCACAATTTGTGAGAATAGGAATATGTGTATTAAGGAGCATCATTCACTGACTTATTCTAAACACCACTTATCCTGGAGCCCAGAGAACTCATGGCTCAAGGCAGAGGATGCCCTGTATGAGCTGCCAAAAATGACTGGACAGAAGCCCCCCCACACACACAAACACACGCAGCACATCTTTGGACTTTGGGATATCAGGCTACTCAGAAGAAACCTCAACAAATACTGAGTGATCATGCAAACTACATCCACACAAACCAGGGAAGAGACTTAAACCCTGTCTGAAGTCTGAAGCTGCTAACAGTGCTAACAACTGAGGCTATTAGTGTTATTAGTAGTAGTTAGTAGTACTACATGTAGTTGTAGTAGTAGTAACAATATGTAAGATTTATATTTTAGTTAGTGTTTTTTTGTTCAATTGTTACACACAAAATTATAATATCAATATTTTAAAATGTTGAATGTTTGCATTATTTATTTATTTATTTATTTATTTATTTATTACCACAAAACAAACTTTAAAATTAAAATCCTTTAGTATAAGAAAACATAAGACAGAATGCAGAATGACATCATGGCATAAAACCATAGATGAATTGAGCTAAATAATGCTAGACTGTAAGCAAACTAAGCAAGTGTTTATAATTAAACATTCATTATTTAAAAGAAAATTTCAAATATGAATGCATTAATGATTTAAGCACTCGGTTGTGGTGAAGTTGGGCTTGCAAAATCGATCTGGTCAATTGTATTCATGTGTTTTTTCACCCACGGACGCCCGGGCTCTGCACACACACGACGTCCATCCTTGAGGGTAAAACTGCAGATGAGAAAATATTTACATCAAGATCATAATAATTATAATAGAATTGTACATTTAACCCTCTCACATCTGAAACCATACTGAAACCTTTGATGCATTAACGTCATAAAAAACATAACCATAAAATAATAATTTAATAAGGAGATTCTGAAAATGTATAATAATGAAACAAGATGTTGAACCTTACATGACTCCATCCTTTGGACAACCACGCCTTGTATCTATATATTTAGCAATGAGATTTACTGGAATCTTACGTAATTGGAATTTTAAACAGCATGATGCAGGTCCATTTGCATCTGTAGGAGAAAAAATAAATCTTAATCAGTCATGTCCTTGTGAACATGAGATGACTTTAGATCTGGTAAGACATGATGCCTGGTGTAAAGTCAAATTACACCACTTCACTCGTCCATGCTTATGTGATGTTCTTTAATAAATACATTGATAAATAAAATAAAATAAATATTATACAATCATTATTCTTGTCTTCTAACTGACACAGCACTTGTTAATTATGTTCAGCGACCTGGTCGTATCTTTAGTGAATTTAGTATTATTATAATCCACAGGAGCCGTAGTGAATAGTGACACCAGGCTAGTTTAACTGAAAGTCTTAAAATCAGTGATCTTATTAGTGTCTAGTGTTCAAGTCAGTATATGTTAACTGATTTAAATAAATAATAATTTTATTATTATTTAAATATAATAATAATAATAATAATAATAATAATAATAATAATTATTATTATTATTATTATTATTATTATTATTATTATTATCATCAACAACAACAACAACAAGTAAGAAAAAAACAATAGCTTACTGTTGGCCAATGTAAAGGACTGAAGGCAGGTAAGAACCAGCAGAACCAGCAGGAGAGAACGAGAGGACATGACTGCTGATGATGAAGGTGATGATGATGAGAACAGAGTGGTATTAATGCAGGTATCACTTCAGCATGGCTATTATAAGCTGATAGGAAGGGGGGAAGAGGGGTTTAAATGAGGGGCTGTCTGTAGGTGACAAAATGTTTCAGTCTGACTCAGAGAGGACTAAATAGCACCTCTTCCACAGGAAACATGTCTGTGGTTTTCACCTAAAGCCAGACACATCTGAGTGTTTAATACTTCACAGCCAAGCTTGCAACTGGAATAAATACAATAAATATGAATGAAATACAATAGATTAACCAATAAAACAAATCACATATAATACATATTAATTATTAAAATGGCCTGTACTTCTTTATTCCCCTGTCTGGGTTTCTATGCCTAATGTGCCCAAGGTGCTTATGCCCAATATTCTGCTTTATTTTCAACTCTATAGGAGAATTATATGGTATAAAATGAAAGTAAAAACAGCAAGATAAAATAAAAAAAGGCATTTCAGTCCAGTAAAAAAAAAAAAAAAAACTTTCTAGTTTTAACTCTTTAAAAAAATAATAAACACCTGAGTGAGAGAGAGAGTGAGAGAGAGAGAGAGAGAGATTTTGAAATGTGTTTTGTGGTCAACAGAACAGTGCCTGTGTTTGTGTGGGGGGCGTTAGGTGGGTTAAAAGTGCTGATAGTGATCGTGATTAGCTTGCTACTTTGTACATCAGAACACTGCATGTCTACAGGAGTCTTTTATATGAAGATGATGATGAAATAGAACATTAAGTAGCGCATTTTCCTGAAGGTAAAACTAACAAACTAAAAGGTCCTAAAATATAAAATTTCTTGTTTACAGGTAAGTTTTGAAAAGGAACATGACTGAATGGTTTGACATAACAAACAAATAAAGGCTATTATTATTATTATTATTATTATTAGTAGTAGTAGTAGTAGTAGTAGTAGTAGTCCATATATATATATATATATTGAATTAGCAAATTAAAGGGTTAAAACTACCCATGTCATCACTTCACACATTACCAGCACTAGAAGGGTGTAACTGAAACCTTTTCCTTTTTAAAACAGTGCTTTCATCTAAAGCTTGTGTTCAAAATGATGGCTTGTCATGGCCCCAAGACAGTCTGACATATTTTGGTGTGGTGTAGCAACAGGCTTGACTATGAAATAAAAAACGATCATAGATAGGCTTACAGAAACATCCACTGGACTTGTAAGCGACTATACTGTACTGATATTTGGTTTGTTTGTGTGGTTGGTTGGGCATTTCTTGTTTGAATGAATTGAATGAAATCCATCGATTGCTTTATATCTGAAATACAGTCTTCCAATTAAAGATGACTAAACTGTTAGCTCATTAATTAAGGCTTTGGTATCCTAACCACAGTGTATTAAACTTACATCCCTGTATTGCTAAACTTGTGTTGTCTTGTGTTGTTAAACTGTCTTGTTGTCTTTACGGTAAACCATGGTTGTACACCTGATCATGGAGACATTATGTGTTTGGGTTTTTCTCTTCCATCAACCATGATGGTTGCTTGCTAGGTTGATATTTTAGGAACATGTGGTTTTGGTTTTCAAAGTATCACTGTAACCAGCAGATGTTGATTAGATGCTGGAATTGACCTATACATATACATAGTTTTTGATATCATAAAACTTTTTTTCTGGTGTACATATAAGTAATTAGTAGGATTTCTCATGGTGGTAGTTGTGGTGGAGGTGGTGAAGCTCTCCTTGCTGTTGGCATGAAGTTCATTCAGTCAGAGTGCATTAACATCCACAACATGGCTTTTGACAGATGTTACACTCAGAACCTGACAAGGTAAACCAACATCCGTTTGAGATCATGCTTTTAAAAATGTTGCCCATAAATGGTCCTACTTTTAGTTTGTGTAAATGAAAATGTTTTTCAATATCACTTAATTTAAGGTATGGACCATTGCGTTTCAACATTTATTTATTCAACATTATTTTGGTGGGGTGGGGGCAAAGTAATAATTCAGACGTCTGTCATCATAAACTCTCCATGTTCCATTTTTTAAGCGAGGTTTTGTGGTAAACTTTCTCTGTCAAATAAACCGATGACCTAATTTGCTTCCTGTCCACTCCTCCTCCAATCTTACTTAGCAATTGCATTTTTATAAAGCTCTTACACTATACAACCCACTCACCATTACTTGGATGTGTGTATCTGTATGAAATTATCTCACTGTTCAACTTTAAATCCCCTTCGGCCTGCTCTATGAAAAAACAGACAAACAAACAAACAAACAAACAAAAAAAAAAAAAACTGCGTGTCATGCTGTTAAAGTAAATTATTTAATGTGGCCTGTACTTGACTTTTAAATGTGTGTCCCTAAGTGGTACAGTATGTACAGTACTGTACCAATAATACCACAGCAGTTTACTATTATTTTTTTATTCATATTTTTTTTAATTAGTAAATAACATCACGATTTGCTTATAGTTACGTTTGACACTACCATGTTATATACCATTTAATAAGTCTCTGTGATCTCAAAAGTGCGTGTTAATGTTTCAGGTGAAATAACAGTTGCTCTGAATTTGCAGTTTTGGTGCTTAAGTGTCTGTTGCTTTAAAATGAAACATTTTACCATAAGAAAGCCTCTTCCCTCCAATTTTCTCTAAGGATGCCAAGAATACCACAAGGTTTGTGACCATACAGTAATTTGACCTTTTGAATTAACCCTATCATTTCTCAGTTATGTTTTAGGGACCATCAACTGAGCTACTTCCACCTGAAATTCTTGCATCATTCAATAAGAGAATGCTTTTTATACCTGCAAAACACAAAAACTAGTTATATGTCCCCTGAATTTTAAAAGATACAGGTGAGCCTCCATCTGTTGTCGTTCCTTGCTCACTCCGTAGGCTTCCTAGGTAGACAGCCTTTCCTTCTGCAGGTGAGCAAAGGGCGAGGCCACTGGAAACGGGCATGGCTGTGGCGTAATCACCGCTAATGGATTGCACACTTCTCCCCACGTTGTAAAAGCATAGTGGGGAGTGTAGCTTGGGGCCTGGTCTGGTATGTCTGGTATCATGCTGAAGATCTGGAGCAGAGTTGTGGAGAGGATGCTGCAAACTGGAAGTATTCAGTCGCAGAGTAGGAAATGACTCCTAAGTGTCCAAGGATTCTGAGAGTGATGCAATTTTGGTCCTACTTTTTGGAGGAGAAGTAAAAGCAATTTATCAATATTCTTAAATCTATAAGTCCTAATTAAGTCCTAAATGGCCAGGAATAGCGAGACACTAGACAGTGGCATTCAGATGAGCATGTAATCAACAAATGACACGGAGCTCATAAAAGATACTTTGAGCAAATATATATACTGATTTTTTTTTTGTCACTTATGCTATAAGTTTTAGTTAGTAAACTGAATTTGACATGAAATATTTCTGTTTAATATTTGTCACATCTGTGATAATGAAATGTGAATGTGTATGAGTCAAAATGATAGGATTGTTCCTGATAAGCAAGCCGAGGATGACGGCAACAGTGGAAAGGAGAAACTCCCTGAGACGGCAGTAGGAGGAAATCTTGAGATGAACCCATCATGGAACCCATCCTTATTTGGGTGAAAACGGATAGCAGGGATTGATCTATAATCATACTGTGTGAGATTGGAATTTCAGTATACCAGGAGATGTGTTTAAGTTAATGTAGGGTTTCAGCTCTGGGTCGAAAAATCAAATCTTTTTTGGGTAATTCTGGTAATTTTATCAAACTGATAATATTCATAGCATACACTATCAGCTCCAGTCCAGCCTTTAGCACGATTTAGTGTATCTTTACCAATTCTGCTTATCACGTGGCCACTAAAGATAATACAAAATCTGGTATTTCTCAATTATGAGCAAGGTAACTTAAGATCTGGGCAAATGTTTAAACTTAAAATTACATGACCAGGACAATAGTTATTTATCAAGAAACAAGAATTTATTTGACTAAACTACCATACATGAAACTATGCTATTTAACACAAACACGCACACACATACGCACAAAACAGTTCAAAGGATGAAGGTTAATGAAGTTTTCTAGTACTGTTCACTAGACCTGAGAAAGTCACAAGAGAAGAGCCTTTGGTTTAAGCTTACGGTTTCATTATGGCACGAGCACCAATTTCAGCAAGGTATGAAGCTTTGTTTGTTACTTGCGTTGCGTTGATATCTTCTTCGGTGATTCACGTTCGGTGTTAGAGAATCATGGCGTTGCTGATTAGCTTGTGCTCTGGTGCTGTGATGATGTCTCTCGGTGAAGCCCTTCGCTGATGCGCTGGTTGCTTGGTCACTGACGGAGCAGCTCTGGCACTTATTCTAGCTGATTCTTCATTGCGGAACTTTGGAGTTCTGGCATGAAGTCTCTTGAAGATGTAGAGAGCAGATGAGCAGTTTGCTTGCCATTCAGACTCAGGGCGAAGGTTGATGGTGGACGAGTGACGAAAGAGCTTGCTTCATACGTGTAGTTGACGTTCAGCTGTTGGATGATGTTGGAAGACGTTCAGCTGCTGGATGACGTTGGAAAACGTTCAGCCGCTGGATGACGTGCCGATGTGCTGGGACCCTGGGGTTTTAACCATTTTTTGTCAGTCCGTCCAACAGGTGATTGGTCCAATTGGATGTGGTTGCTTAGCCCCGCCTCAAGTGGTTCCCACTTTTGTGCATACATTAGGCCGGGTTTTTTCGGCTGTCACGTGGGACTCAACTGGTTGGAAATTTCAATACCTTCTATAAATAAATTTTTACACAAGCTCTATTCATGCTACTAACATTTCGTGTTCATAAGGGTTCTTTGAATAAGACAAGCTTTCAGTTGATACCACACATTCCATATTTTACACACTCACTTATGCCTTTATCTAGTTAAAGAGTGTTTATAAATGCTGATTACACATTTTAAGTTATGCAGAATAATCAGACATACACACGTGATAAAGCGGGAACAAGATGCTGCGCTTCAATGCCGCACTGCTGGTGTGCCTGGACGTCCTTCAGACAAAATTGACCTGAGGATGTTTCCGGTTCACTCCTATTTATAACCTGCAGGTGCACCTTATCAGGTGACGTCACCTGACTGAGGTTATAAGCCGAAGTATTCGGCATTTTTGATACACATAGGCTTCACAACCGGAGAACAAAGAGATGTTCCCGTAGTGTTTTCACGCAGCATCTCGTTCCCACTTTATTAAGGAACAAGGTTACAGCTAAGTAAACCGAGACGTTTTTAGCCTAGACTTAAACACTGAGACTGTGTCTGAGTCCCAAACAGTAATTGGAAGACTATTCCATAACTTTGGGGCTTTGTAAGAAAAAGATCTGCCCCCTGCTGTAGTTTTGATAATATGTGGTACTGACAAGCAGCCTGCATCCTTTGATCAAAGAGGTGTGATGGATCATAAGACACTAGTAGTAGATAAGATAGGTGTGATGTGCTCGTATCTTCTGGTTTTAGTGAGGACTCTTGTTGCTGCTTTCTGGACTAACTGAAGCTTGTTTATACACCTAGTTGAACAACCAGACAGTAAGGCGTTACAATAGTCCAACCTAGATGTGATAAAAGCATGAACTAGTTTTTCTGCATCATTTAGTGACAATATATTCTTTATTTTGGCAATATTTCTAAGGTGAAAGAAAGCTATCCTGGTAATATTATCGACATGTGCTTCAAACGAAAGGCTGGAATCTATAATCATAATGAGGTCTTTCACTGTTTTTTAAAAATGTGTGAGGGGAATATACCTAGATGAAACAGCTGTGTAACCCTGTCCCGGGTACTGCTTGCGGGACGAAAGAAAGGCATAATGGCAGAGGTGATGTGAACAAAAGTCTTTAATGAACACAAAACAGGGAACAAACGGAACAGAACATGAACTAAACATGGAGCTACACAGACTAGGGGTTATAAACAGACTGAGAGACAGACAAAGGCCAGGAGAACACACAGAACTAGGAGAACACAGAACTTGACAGGCAAACCATACCAAACAGTAACCCAAACCGAACAGATGCAAGACAAGGACAAACTGAACACAAGAACATTTATGGAAGCTAGGGGGGACATGCTGGAGGCCTAGGAAATACACTGAAAACACACCGCACAGTACACACACAAATACACAAAATAAACCAAAAAACACACTTACACAATACTCAGACCACAGAACAAAACAGAGTCCAAATAAAGTAACATAAGTAAAATAAAACATAACCAAACCAAAACAGAACCAAACCAAAAGACATGCCCACTGACAGGATTAATGCTCGACCCAGTTTCCCAGAACATCCAGCTATTTATAACAATACTAATGAACTACCTCGGTTCAGGTGAGCTCCAGCATCACCTGACCGAGGTGCCTTCTGGGAAACTGAGTCGACTAACAAAAAAATACAAAACAACAACAAACATGTGCACACAGTGACCTCTGGTGGTAGTCCCTTACAGACAAGGGCGTTTTTTGAAAAAAAAAAAATAATAATCTTATTAATCATTAAAATAAGAGTTTGAAAGTTTACATGATTCCAGGCAATGGACAGTCCATGCATCTTTCTTCATATGCCACAATGTTACTTGCAGGGAATGTTTTTTTTTTATTTTATTTTTTTTATAGAACTTGAAATAGCATAAATCTGCTTAATTTTCCTCCCTGTGAAAACATTTGTTCATCAGTCATGGCCTAGCTCTCTGATTAAATGTTAACTTCAATCGCATGCTTTTTATCTTGTGTATTTTAAACACCTAAAATATACTTGAATCTGATTTTTATATTCTGAGTGATCAGAAGGATTTGATTAATTTTCAATAACAGCACCCATGACAGTGATGCAGGGTTTAAATCAGTTATCTGGAGGTAAATGATGTGTCACTGTCAAGTCAGAGGTAAAGAGGCCTTCCTAACGATAATACACACTGCTAAAGTTTTCCTTGAACCTGAAATTTTCCTTCAGCTATCATGACCGAGAATTTGTGTATGAATGCATGCATCAACACCGCAGCTGCAATGTCTGCTCTGACAGGCATAAAAGAAGTAGTTCCATTCCACCGTAAGTTTCTCAGTGTTTGGACTCTTTATTTTTTTAGCCACTTCACCATACATGACAAGAAGGTAATGCAACATAACTTTCTCTTTCTATCTGGAGCTCCTTGGGAGACACCCCAAGGTAACTACCTGTCATTACAGCAGCCTCTCCTGTTTTTTGAAAGAAAAACAAAGACAAGGAGGCTGAGAGATCAAAAATGGTCATTGTGTGTGCATAAACGATGCACAAACAAACCAAACCAGATTGTGAAGTGTTTTGGACACTATGGAGGCTGTTTTGCAAAAATAAATAAAAATACTAATAAAAATACTAACTGACTGAGGAATCTTCTTATTAGATTACAATGTTATAAAACCTTACACATAGTTTTGTTAATTTTCTGATCATGTCATGTTTACATGGGTATCACGTCCACATGATATAAGACAATGAAACATTTGGGTACTTGGTGTTATTGATGATGTTTATGATGATGGTCAATGTGTATATATTCATGCAGATATTCTCTCACTCTTTAGTCTATATGAGCTGGCCAAGCAGGGGGAGGGGTGAGTGTGGTTTCGGTTTTTGTAGCTGATGAGCTTTTACTAAAAGTGACTGAATCTGTCGGTGGTTCTCACCTAAAACAGAAAAGAACAGAATGTTTAACGCTTTGAAATCTAAGTCATGTTACACGTTTCTTTCTTCACCAACAGTTCAACTGTAATATATCATTTATGATGTTTTTGATGTTTCAAAAGCGCCTATCGGAGCGAGGTACCTCCCTATTTAGAGGCTGATTGGCTGCCGCCTGGGACGTGTCACATCTGCTTTTCCCTTGTTGGTCTGTGTTTGTAGCGGCTGTAGGTTAAATGTGGCTTCTGAAACTGGTGACTCGAAAGGGGTTATTCTTTATTTTATAGCGTGTTTTCCGGTGCTGTGGCTGTTGACGTGTATTTAATAAGTGTTCGCCTCTCAGGTATGTTTTTTTTTTTTTTGACTTTGTTTGGTTGGCTTGTATCTGGAGGAATTAATATCTCTCTTGCACGTTGATTAGGCATCCTTTTACCCTTTTTGACATACTTAAGTTTTGTTTAATTTTTTTCATTGTATTGTATAATGGTTGTTTTTATTTAATATATAAGTGAATGTATGTACTTCATTACAGTTGACCTTCAATAGAGACTACTCTGTACATTTGATGTTTCATGAATCTTTGTGCTTTTGATTGCTTTTAATACTCATTGTTGTCCTATGAGTGTTTGTGGTATTGCTGGAGTCTTTTGCATTAGTTATTTCATTAGTTAATATTAGTTATATAATATTGTATATATATTTCATTCACGTCTCCTGTCTACTCCGGAGGTAATTGAACCTGTGTGCTTTATACCTAAACTGAGTGGATTGAGGATATTTTTTGTTTTATTTTTCCCTAGCGTGAGTTCCTAGAGTGGCGTAGTCAGACTTTCTTAGTGTTAATTACACCCTCGTGTCACATTTGCACTAATCAGCAATAACATTATAACCATCCATCTAAAATTGAGTATATTCAGTATTCAACAGTATGACCTCGAGTTTGATACAGTTTAATTATAGAGCAGCCCTGTAACAAAGAGGTTTAAGGGCTTTGCTCAGGTGCTCAAAAGTGGCAGCCCGGTGAAGTTGGTGCTTGAACCCCTGACCTTCTGAGCAGTAACCCAGAGCCTTAAATGTTTGAACCTCCACCAGTATTATGCATCACCACAAGTGTAAATTCTAGTGATGTACACTAGATGCATGACCTAAGGAGAAATAGGCAAACTTTAATAGTTAATAATTTTACTTGGTTAAATTTTCAACAACAATTACTCAGTGATGATCATTACCATCAAACCTGTAAACCTATCACACACTCCTATATTTAATCACATGAAATAAAGATAAATAAGAGCAGTAATTGGAATAAAACATGAATTTTGTTGGGTCTAAAGATTTTAACCTACATAAATCATACACATCAAACAGAGACCTTAATTAATAACATTAATACTGTCTTACTGACTGCTAAAGAACAAAATAATTGTACTATTATAATTTAATTATATTTTTGTTGTTGGTTTATTTTCTTATTTGTAATCACAAATTTAATCATGAAATGAAATGGAAACAATTAAGCCCTCGGGGTCCAAAGCAGCTTGGCCCAATGTGACAAAGGAATTGCCCATAAACCTAATAACTCGTTGTGTCATAATTAGAAGTAACGGCTACAATCATGCATTTGCGATAACTGGGTATGAGACTTTTACATTACTGTGGAGAAATTTAGGGTGACACCACACCGGAGGGTGTTTGATCATCAGTGGTCTGTTTAAGGATCTCAATCTTATTTAAGTCCAAACTGTGCTTCAGATCACTATTGCAAATCCCAAGTGCACTTGAGCTTGAGGTCACAAACTGGTGGCTCAATATTGTCATTAAGAAATAGCTTGGTAATGTTATCAACCTCCACTAGAGGTCACTGTTTCTGTTTGTCTGTCTGTAGTTTTTGTTGGTCAACTCAGTTTCCCAGAAGGCACCTCAGTCAGGTGATGAGTGCTCACCTGAACTGAGGTGGCTCATTAACGTTTCTATAAATGTCAGTTTGTTCTGGGAAACTGGGTCGAGCATTGTGTTTGGTATGTTGATTGTTTGTTTGTATATACCGTCATGTGGGCATTCCTTTTTGTTTGTTTATTTAAGTTTATATTTTAGTTATATTGTTTTACCTTTGTTTAAAGAGGGCTCTGGTTTTGTTTTCTGTATGTTCATTGTTCTAGTGGATTCATGGAGCTGTCCTGTTTCATGTTTAGCTAGGCTGTGTCTCCTCCTGTGTACTGTGTAAGTACTGTTCTGTCTTCTGGTTTATTCCCTTGTATGTGTAGCCACATGAGGACTTAGCCATTAGCAGGGTTAGCCGCTAGTAGGCCTTGACGGCTAGTAGGGTTAGCCCCTAGTAGGGTTAGCCTCCAGTAGGCTAGCCTCTAGTGGGATTGACTGCTAGTGGTTCTGGTCACTAGTAGGTTAGCTGCTAGTTTGGTATAGCCTCATGTGTGCCTTTCCTTTTGTGTTTCAGTTTCGGTCCCCTAGTTCAGTACTAACCCGGTTAGCCACTAATCCAGTTAGATACTAACCCGGTTAGGTCAGCATCCAGTGTCCCCAGTTATCCATGTAGCTACTAACCTCACTAACCACTAACCCATCCAGTCTCTGTGCCCCTAGTCCTATCTCTCCAGTCTCTGTTTCCCCTGGTCCTGTCTTTAGTCTGTATCCCTGGTCCTATATCTAGTCTAGCCCTGTCTCCTGTCTCGCCCTGTCTTGCCAGCCCCGTCTCCTGTCTAGCTGTGTCTCTCCTGTCTCTCCAGTATCTAGTTCCCCTATGTGTCTTTAGTTAGCTCCAGCTCCATGTTTCCTCATCCCCTAGTTCTGTCAGTTCCCTGTTAACGCTCAGTTTCCCTGTATCAGCTCCTAGTTCCCATGTCAGCTCCTGGTTCCCTGTGTTCAGATCCTTTCCTGTTGTGTTTTTCCTGAGGCCTAGTTTTAGTTTACGTTTGTTGTTTTGGTTCCTTTGTTTGTTTGTGTCTGTTTTGAGTTTTGTTAATAAAGACTATTTCTGTTTGCACAACCCTCTGCGTTCATGCCTACCATTCATGCCCACGGCAAGTACATCAGCCAGTCTAGCCGGCCTGTAGCCACCACAGCCAGGCCATGACAGGTAATCACTTGTCAGAATCATGCATGTCAATCACATTTCTGAAATGTATGTGTGAAAGTTGTGAATAGGTAATAACATTTGAGGGCTTACACATAGGGGGAAAAAAAGAAAATACATCTATAAACAGTGTAATAGAAGACATCATGTTAATTGTTCCATTTATAACCGCTTGCAAACTACATCAAACAGAAACTGCTTACTCACGTTATTTCATCAAAAATGTGTCATTAAGCTTCCTGTAAACCTGTTTTGTCAACTTCCTCATTAAGTTTTGCTCAAAATAAATTAAACAAATGTAAAGTGAATACTTGTACAGTATACACTGATCAGACATGACATTAACCACTGAGAGGAGAAATGTAATGAACCGGCAAGAGGGTTAGCTATATTTGATCAGGGCAACTTTTAACATTCAGCTGAAAGATATAATGGCATCTTTTCAATAAAAATAAACAGAATCACTGATTTGGAAAAGGATTACCCCCTCTTAAAAATTAATTGTAAACTCAATCAGGTGAAACTAATCACCTTCTCAATGACGCACAAAGCCATTTAATTTTTAACTGTGATCAACTGTGGTCATTTTAAATAGCACAGCATAAGAAACTGGAGCATTTCAATCCCTGGTAGTGCAACTGAAGCAAACATCAACCAAGGGTGATAAGGAATTAATGACAAAAAGTGGTCATTGTGTTTAGGTGACATGTAACATATGCTATAATCTATGGTGTAGGCCGCTGTGCATGTTCCCAGAATTGTAACTATCTCTCATGGCGATAAAGATTGCAATAACTATGATTGGTCCACATCGTGGCAAATAATTTGTGGTTGAGCAGTGGTAGCTTAGAGTGTTAAGGCACTGAGTTACTAATCAGAAGGCTGGCAGTTCAAGCCCCAGCTGCACCAGGTTGCCACTGATGGGCCTTTGAGCAAAGCCATATCTACTCCAGCTGTGCTGACTCATGTCTGACCCCATCTATGCTGTAATATGTGAAAAAAAAAAATATTTTACTGTGCAGTAATGCATATGTGACAAGTAAAGGCATAAGTAACTTAATTGATCTTGTTGAGTGACCCCTTTAGCCAGTGTCCTGGTAGAAGGCTTTCATTTTGAGACACAAAGTGTTTTGGGTGCTTAGAGCATTTTGCATTCAAGATTAACTGTTGTGCAAAACTGAATGTTAAAACTGTGTTACATGTTTTGAATTTGTGTTCTCTATTAAAATAATGAAGAAATAAATAATGTTGTAAATTGTGGCTAAACCAGATTTCAGAACATCTTACTCCACATTCTGATTGCACATCCTCCTGTTTGTTTAATTTAGTTTTTATCTCCTTAATTAAATTCCCAAATGCCATTAATTGTAAATTTACAGAGACGAGTGGAGGTGATATATGTGGGATTTGGGGACGTTTTGTTAGATAAGAAACATGAAACTTGACTGAAAAACAACTTGACCACTATGTGTTATATGTGTGTGTGACTCATTTCAGAAATGTTAAATGAATATCAGTAGTTACACGTTTGCCTAGCTTTCTTACTATTTGACCACAAGGTGGCTAGAGTTAGGCATGTTGCACAGAAAAGATGTGCAGGAAAGCTCTCTCTACATAAATAAACATAAATGTTGATCAAGTGTAAGAAATATGTCACACCCCCCCCCCCCCCCCCCCCCCGAATTTTGTAATTTTAGAGAGCGTCTTTAGTGTGTTAAAAGGAAGGATAAAATCAGTTTACATAAAAAAGAAACAAAAATAAATAAATAAAATTAGCAAACACAAAATTAAAAAATAAAATAAAAAGATGATCACTTCTGAGCATGAAGACTGAAGACAAGTCAACCTGGTTATTATTAATGCAGGGGGAAAAAAATAATGAAACGAACATCCTGATCAATCATATAAGAAATACATGTACTTCCACATTTCTGATATATTATATTTCAACTTCTGCACCGATCAGGTGACATCACTAATTAGTTCTTGCTGAAGAATTGTGTTGATTTGAATTAGCTGGTTGAGTAAATGGATGTGATAAATAAATGACAGGAATTTAATTTTCCGTTGTTTTTTAAATCATTTTATTCTCACTACAAAAAATATCCAAAACTAGTGATTTCTTAAGTAAACTGTGAATTTCTGTGATACATTTGTGTCCAGAATCTTCAGGAAGCAACCGGCGGGGCTTTAGTGTCAAATATTTTCGCTTTGACTTGGAGGTGTTTCATGACAAAGCATTAGACAGGCATAGAAGCTTTTTCTTAGAAAGCCCCAAAGTTATGGAATAGTCTTCCTGTTAATGTTCGAGACTCAGTGTTTAAGTCTAGGCTAAAAAAAACGATTTATTTAGCCAAGCATTTTTGTAAATAGATTAACCTTAGGTAAAGGAGCAGATCTGGGGGACTCATGGACGTAGAGTATTCTGGTGAACTGGTATGTTTTTTTTTTTGTTTTTTTTCCCCCCGATTTTCTCCCTAATTTAGTCGTGTCCAATTCCTCTCCGTCACTAGGGGGCTCCCACATTAAGGCTACTACTACCACTCAGCCGGGAGGGCCGAAGACTATCACGTGTTTCCTCCGAACCACGTGACGCCAGCCGACCGCATCTTTTCGAACTGCTCGCTCGCGCACCGTTGGGGGCGGCGTAACACACTCGGAGGACAGCGCTATCCGCTCCTTCGGCTTGCGTGAGCTCACAGACGCCCCTGACTGGCTGTAGAGCGAACTGGTATGTTTAGATGCTGTCTTCCCCACTCTCTGACAGTGAAGTGATTGGTTGCTTTACATCTCAGTTCCCCCTCATGTCTGTGTTTCCTTCTGGCTCTCCCTTTTAGTTATGATGTCATAGTTAGTCCTGCCGGAGTCCCTGCTTGCACTCTACACTAAATATACATTCACCTTATACATTATGTGACTGTAACCAGACCTAACCATTATCTCTCCTCTTCTGCTCTCCCCCTTCCTGTACTATCTCCTCCTCTCTCTCTCCCTGTCTCTCTGTCGAGCTACACATGTCGTTCCTGAGTTGCCATTGATCCAGACTCCCTCTGCCTTCCTGGCCTGTCTAACTCATCCTGGTGTCCCGCTTCTGGTTGGAGAGCTCGTCACATGGACGCCCCATGTGTCTCTTTGGGATGCGTCTGGTGTCTGGGGACGGTTTCATTCTACCATGAAGATGGTCCTGGCCTCAACTGATGTTGACAGCTGTTTCTCAGAGGACTTGACTTGACTGCAGTCGCTCGATAGTTCAGCAATGGAATTTCCTACAAGTCTACCTGAGCCTCCAATAACTACCTGGACTCCATATTAACATCAGTTAACATCAACTGTTATACTGAACTGCCTGCCACCTAACACACAGTATGAATGCAGATCAATTCCTGCTTTGTTTCAACCAAATGAGGATGGGTTCCCTGTTGAGTCCGGTTCCTCTCAAGGCTCATCAGGGACCATCTGACCATTTTGATTAATACAAATTCACATTCCATGCAAACGTAAATAATTCTTTTGAATGTGTAAAGCTGCTTTACGACAATGACAATTGTTAAAAGTGCTATACAAATAAAATGGAATTGAATTGAATGATAATAATAAGGGGGGAAAAAACATATCTACATTTAAAATGTATTCCCATTACAAGATAATTATGGTGTAAATTATCAGCTTTTTAAAAATGTATTTATTTATTTCAGCAAATTTTCATTTAGCTTTTAGTTTGAAAGGTTGTCTGACTTAGACCTCACTGTCAGAGTCTGAGGTCATTGTCACTGCACGTCACACTGTTGCAGATCAGTGACATAATGGAATTAATATCAATTGTTCTATGTTTAATGACAAAGTGTGATGTACTTTATTGATTTGCAAAATGAGGCTTCACTGAGATACCTCTAAGCAATTGTATGTGTTAGACTCATTCATAAACATTAAAATATTCATCACCGCATTGACCTCAAATGTTTTCTCAGATTTTTGTAAGCACAATGAGACACTAATTATTTGTAAACATTTTTTCTGCATGCAATTCTTTTTTTTTACATAAACTCAAGGATGGTATATTTCTTTCTGCATTAAACAATAATATCTCACACCACATACACTGATTTTTCATCTTTCTTCTTCAACTGTTTTTTGAGAGATTCATGCATAATATTTAACTGTATTTAGTGGCTATAAAGATTGCATGTATTGAGTTAAAAAAAGAAGATGGGAAATAAAATCAAATATTATTTGAAATGAAGTAAAAAACACACCAAGAAAACAGAAAAAAGAGAGAAAAATATCATGCAGCCATGGATGAAAAACAGTAAGAACAAATCAAGCACAATCCTGTATCAATGGAGTCGTCAGTATTAAACATAGTGATTAACCATATGTTTAATAACAGTATATTAATGTTGGTATCAAAGATGTGAAATACAAATAAGTAATCATATGGTAACTTCTCTTTTCTGACTACATAAAATGCATGTGGTGGACAAAACTGGAATTACTTATGATTGGAAGAGAACTGAACATTTGTTTGTGCTTTGTTCAGGCTTGTTAACCCTGGCGCTGGCTAATTGTGTTCATGTGTTTCTTCACCCATTTGACACGGGGGTCTGCACACACATGACGGCCATCATTTAGGATAAAACTGCAGAGGAGAGAAAAGTGTTAAACTGCAATAAAATCAAAAACACTTTCACATGACCCACCACTCAAACATTATTTAAAGATTCTTGATTTAGATTGGATTTTATACAACAGTTAGTTATAACTAAGAAATCTGACTGGACTAGAGCTATTTCATGAGTGGTGGGTGATACAAGGATAGTAACAGTACTGGGACTTTAACTATACATATCACTCCATGCCACAGGTCTGTACTAAGCATTAATTACACTAACTCTCGGTCACAGTATGAGTGAAAAGGAGAGAACAGCTGCCTGCCAAAACCCATTGAAAATCAGTCACAGAAGCACTTTCATAAAAAAATTAATAAATAATTGAAATCTGATAATATCATCTTAAATAACAATTTATCTACTTAGTAATTGCTTCTAATTCATTTCAAATTCCCTTCATGTTGTTACTGTATATTCACTGCTAACATGAAATAAAATGATAACAAGCTTCTAACACAAGGCTGACACCCAATTCCGTCTCTAACCCCTGATGACGATCACTACGTGATGTGTTGAACAAGGAATTGTACATTCTACATAGATCACTAGCTTTCCATTTAAGACTATTTGGGATTCAGAGCTGGAAAGGTAACAGAGCTGATATTAAAAAAGCAGAACAGGTCGAAATATAAAGAGAAACTTAAAGGATTTATAGGACTGTTCACCACCTTCGTATTTTTATTCCCCTCCACTTTTTGCTACATAGTACAAGTAAGAATTTAATCACAATGTTATTAAGATATATTACACTAACTATTGGTTGCTAACTCTTTCTAGCTAACTGTCAACTGCAGTTAGAGACAGTAGTTCTGCCATGTGCAGAAGGACATGTGTTGGAGGAACAAAATAACAAAAGCAAATCAGCATCTGTTGATAAAAAAGATGTTTATGAAACTGTCTTATAAGACCGTGCTGTATTGATTGCATTACAGTTGTGCTACATCCAGCAGTACAGCACTCTCTCTTGTGTGACATTGCTTAAATACACAACCATGAGCCACAATAGAAATAAAAAACACTAAGACATTTTTATTAGTTGTAACTGATATATTGAATGAATGAATGAATGGTGTAAAAACTTACATGACTCCAGGGTTGTTACACTGATGCTCTGTTACTTTATAAGCTGTAATGTTTCTTACAGGAATTGCACCTTTCTGGTAACTGAAACAGCATTGCTTTGGTCCATTTGCATCTGTTGGAAAGCATTCATGCATTTAGTTCTCTAATTAAATGCTTAATCATTATATTTGAGATTGTTTTTGGTCTAGTATAAGATCCAGGATCTGGAAGTTCTGGGTTATGATTGGTCAGAACAGTTGATTAATTTAAGAGCAGCTCTGACACTAGTGCAGCTGCATAGCACAGGTTTATTAGTACATTTCCATTTATATTGTACCAGCTCATTCACAGGAATGTGCACAACTGACACAGTACATGAACTGATTAAAATCTGAGTGCAATTATTGATATGGTGAAGAATTCTCCAAGGAGGGAGGAAGGAGCCTCCAGTGTTTCACCAAAACTTAATTTAACTATAAACTGACAAAAAGTATGAAATGTTCCTCTATAATGAGGAAGAATACAATCTTGGGAAGATGATTGTATAGGCAATAAATGAGTTTCCTTAGAACATTATGTGACAGTCTTTTCACCAACTTGTTCATATTTTTGAGAATCCAACATAATTTTAACCAAGGATAATTAGTAACACTACTACTACTACTGCTCCTGCTGCTAACAACAACAATATAATAATAATAATAATAATAATAATAATAATAGTTAAATATGAAAATTATCTTACTGTTGGCCGTTGTGAAGAACTGAACACAGGCAAGAACCAGCAGAACCAGCAGGAGAGAGCGAGGGATCATGACTTTAGATGATGATGATAGTCGTTGTGTGAACAGAATGGTATCAATAGTATCATTCTTCAGTCTATATAATATGGTAAAAGAGAAGGGTGGGTGTGATGTGGGTGCCTAAAAAAGTTCCACGTTGACTAAGAGACCAACAAGCACTCCTCCTTTGGGCTGTGGTTTTCATTTACACGAGGAAGAACTAAATGTTTAACAATTTGTAGTCCAACAGTGTTCCAACAGTAGTTTTTGTAGTGTGTGTATGTACTGTATTTTTGACTCCACAAAATTAATGTTGAACTCTCATCAGGAAGCTGGTGTGAGTAACATGAGTATCATAGAGTAACATGTAGAGTAACATGAGTGTATGGAAGGACTCCTAGCCCTTCACTTAAACATCAAATACTGTATATTATGTACTGTGTATGATTTGCTTTTGGGTGAGTGTATGTTTTTATATGCATTTTTAATGGCATTAAGTGATAAAGTTAACCTTAACAGGCTTTTGGTGGCTTTCTCACAGGTGGTAAATGTATAATTATATAAAATGAAACACATGTCATAAAGCCATCACTTTAAAACTACCTGCGTAATATTGTGTAGACCTGTGAACGTGTGCTGTGGTAACTGGCACTAAGCCATCATTAGCAGTTTCTTTAAGTCCTGTAACTTGTGAAGTTGCGCCTCCATGGATCAAATATGTTTTTCTAGCATGTCTCACAGATGCTGATCTAGGTAATTTGTTGGCAGACTCATCTCCTCAAACTCTCTACCATATACCTCAAACTATTCCTGAGTAGTAGTGCACAGCAAATATATATACTTGTGAATTTACTTGCGAAATCATACAAGATAATCATACATACATATATATATATATATATATGTGTAAGATATATGTAATCTTGTACAAGGGTCAAAATATGATGGCTAAACAACCTGGAAAGATCAACAGATTGTGGGATCTTTCCAGTCTTTCTAGTCTGCAGTGATCAGGACCAAAAGTCATCCATGAAAGAAAAAACAGTAAACCAGTTCCATGGTCACCCAGGGGTCATTAATGCACAAAGGGAGTAAAGGCTGGGCTGTTTGGTCCAATACCACAGAGAAGAGCTACTATAACATAAATATATTAAAAAGTCAATGTTGGTTCTGATAGAATGGAATCAGAACAGATGCATCACAGTTGCGTATGGGACTACATACAGTAGCTGCAGACAGGTCACCATACCCATGCTGACTTGTGTCCACCATCAAAAGCTTCTACAATGGGCATGTGAGCATGAGAAATGAATAACAGTATAGCAAGGAGGTGACCTGGTCTGATAAATCATGTTTTTTTAATTAATTTATTTATTTATTTTTAATTACATCATGTGGATGGCTGGGTGCATGTGGAAGAAGGTGAGCCAGTGGAGGCAGTAAGATGCTCTGGGCAATGCTCTGCTGGAAGACTTTGGATCCTTCCAAAGTTTTAAAGTGATAGCTTTATGACATTGTCATGGGTCTAGCTGGTGGCGCTGGCTAGACCCGGCTGATGTTGTTGCCGTGGGCATGGAGGTAGGCATGAAGGCAGAGGGGTTTGCAAACAGTCTTTATTTAACAAAACTCAAAACAGACAAACAAACAAAGGAACCAAAACAAACGTAAACTAAAACTAGGGCTCAGGAAAAACAGGGACGGCGCGCCAACACAGGGACAAGAGCTGACATGGGAGCCAGGAACCGACAGGGAACGGCGCGCCAACACAGGGACAAGAGCTGACATGGGAGCCAGGAGCTGACACAGGGGACCGACAAAGAGAACTGGGGATGAGGAAACATGGAGCTGAGCTAACTAAGACACATAGGAGAGACTAGAGACAGGAGAGACTAGAGACAGGAGAGACTAGAGACAGGAGAGACTAGAGACAGGAGAGACTAGAGACAGGAGAGACTAGAGACAGGAGAGACTAGAGACAGGAGAGGAGATGGAACAGGCTGGGTTAGTGGTTAGTTGGGTTAGTAGCTACATGGAATGCTGGGGACACTGGATGCTGACCTAACCAGGTTAGTATCTAAAGGGGTTAGTGGCTAACCGGGTTAGTACTGACCTAATGGTGGGGAACTGAACACAAAGGCAAAGCACACATGAGGCTACTCCAAAGTAGCGGCTAACCTACTAGCGACCAGAACCACTAGCAGTCAATTCCTCTAGAGGCTAGCCTACAGGAGGCTAACCCTACTAAGGGCTAACCCTACTAGCAATTAAGGCCTACTAGCGGCTAACCCTGCTAGCGGCTAGGCCTGCATGTGGCTACACAAAACTAAACAAGAATTAAACCAGAAGACAGAACAGTACTTACACAGGACACAGGAGGAGACAGCCTAGCTAAACATGAAACAGGGCAGCTCCATGAATCCATCAACACAAGGAACATAAGGAGAACAAACAGTAGAGCCCTAGACAAACAAAGGCTACAAAACAAACCAAAGTATAAACTTAAAGAAACAAGAACCAAACAAAAGGAATGCCCACATGACGGTAGTTACAAATACAAACATAACAAACCAAACAGACAAACCTACTGACAAACAATGCTCGACCCAGTTTCCCAGAACAAACTGCTATTTATAGAGACTTTAATGAGGCACCTCAGTCCAGGTGAGCACTAATCACCTGACTGAGGTGCCTTCTGGGAAACTGAGTCAACCAACAAGAACTACACACAGACCGACAGACATAAACAGTGACCTCTAGTGGAGGTTCCTAACAGACACGTGTTTCATTTTATATGATTACACATTTACCACATGTGAGAAAGCCACCAAAAGCCTGTAAAGGTTTGCTTTATCACTTAATGCCATTAAAACTTCATATAAAAACATACACTCATCCAAAAGCAAATCATACACAGTACTTAATATAGAGTATTTGATGTTTAAGTGAAGGGCTCGGAGTCCTTCCACACACTCATGTTACTCTACTATGCGTCACCACACCAGCTTCCTGATGAGGGACTTATAGCTCACATACAGAAGTAAAAATAGAGAACCAACCACCTTCCACCTGAAAGCACTGACAGGTCATTTCCTTTACCTACCCCTCACTCCGGGGACGTGGTGTGACAAGGGCATGTCTGGGAAATAATATTTTACACATAGGAAGAAAAGAAGAAAAAAAAAATCTATACATAAAAGTGTAACAGAAGATGCCATGTTAATTTTAATTACTGTTTATTATTGCTTACAAACTACATAACTACAAACAGAAACTGCTTACTCAGGTTATTTAATCAAAAATGATGTTTTGCTAAAAAAAAAAAAAAAAAAAAAGTGAAGTGAATAGTTATATACACTGGTCAGCCATGACAGGTGAAATGTAATGAACCAGCAACAAGGTCATGGGGCCCGAGGCTCACTGATGTGTTTGGAAAGTAAAGGTGAGTCTGTCTGGTCTGATTACACAGAAGAGCTCATGTAAAACAATCTGCTGAAAAAGTGAATACTGGCTCTGATAGGAAACAGTCAGAACACATGCTTTATGGTAGCTTGCTGTGTATGTGGCTGCATAGCTGTAACCATGTCAGGGTGCCTATGCTGACAGGTTAGATGCCAACAAGGGAGACTTGAACATTTTTTTTAAATTGCAATCCTAAGCCATCATAGAATATTGTTTTATACCAGTTGTACCCTAAAGTCAACTTTTTTCAATGTTGTCTCAACCCCTGGTAGTGCAACTGAAGCAAACATCAACTCATGGTGGTAAGGCAATGTCCAAAGTTCAATTAAATTCAATTCAATTTTATTTGTATAGCGCTTTTAACAATTTTCATCATCGCAAAGTAGCTTTACACAATCAAAAAAATTATTTAAGTTTGTATGAAATGTGAATGTGTATGATGTACACAAATATGTAAAGTTCTTTGGGATAAAGTTTTCAAAAGCTTTATCACTGCCTAGACCCACTGTGAAGGCTATACCTAAGAAGTGGAAGGTATTTGACACAACACAGACTCTCCCTGGATCAGGATGCCACTCCAAACTGAATGAAAAGGCCAGAAGGGAAACTGGGCAGAGCAGTTGCAGGAATTAATGACAAAGAATGGTCATTGTGAGCAGGTGACATCAATATCACAAATGGGGATTGTATGGGAGGTTTCAAAAAGAATAAAAGACATTCCTCAAGAAAAAAAAAACACTGACAAAAATGTAATTACTTGGCGAAAACACTGAATGATATGTCCCACAGAAACACGAATTACAACCTCTATGAACTGTAACCAGCCCAAAGACATAGAGAGGTAACTTGCCGCTTTGGATGAGGATGTTATGCGGTTTCATGAGATTCATGACACGTACCATAAAAAGATGGCGATGATATTGATTCTTCTAAAGGCTATTTAACATCAGTCCTACATGATGTGCAAGACTTGCAGCACACAGTCTCAAGCTGGCTTGAAGACTTTAAGCTATCAATGGAATCTTCTGATGCATCAAACTTCCAAGAAGGACATCCAATGCCTTATGAACCTGTTAAACTGCAAATGTCTCTTGTAGACCAGCTATCTACCCAGTTACAAGAGTTACAGAATCTAAGGCAGAAAGAAAATAAAGAGTTCTCTATGCTTTTAGCTCAACAGGAAGAACATCTACATGCAGAGTTTAAACTACAACTTCAGCAAGCTGAATTTGAAATGGATGGACTAAAAGGCTCACCGAAACTCAAAGGCACTGGGATGGAGGAAAATCGATGAAAGGCTGAGTTAACGACAATAAATAAAGACTTTTCTACTCCTGTCTCAGGTAATCAATTTCATAACTTTCATTCATCACTCTCAGCAGTAAATGAGTTCCCTTTCAAAAGCTACACTCAATGCTGCGTGAAAACGCTATGGGAACATCTCTTTGTTGCCCGGTTGTGAAGCCTGTGCATGCCAGACCCGCCGAATACCTTCGGCTTATAACCTGTGCCAGGCATGACGTCACCGAATAAGGTGCACCTGCAGGTTATAAATAGGAGTGAACCGGAAACATCCTCAGATCTTTTTGTCTTCAGGACCGCTTTGTGTTTGCGTGTCTATGTACAAGCCGTAACGAAAGCGAAATAAAAATAACAGCATTAACTCACCGATATGGCGGAGTTGCTTAAGAGATGCGTGCCTCCGTGCGATAGATCTCTTTCTTTCTTTTCTTTCGTGCGATCTTCACGAGTTTTGTCTCGAGTGCTTGAGGAAGAACACGCTCGCCTCGGGCTTCAGGGAGAATGTGAGTACTGTGATCTTCTCCCTATTAAGGTGCTTCGCGCGCGGCGCATTCCTGGGGCTCGCGTGCATCTGGCAGACGCGCACGAGACGGAATTTCCCCTTTCTCTCGCGCTCTCTCCGGATCAGGAAGTTTTAGCTTCCGCTTCGCAAGCGCGCTCCGGCGCTTCTTGTGAAGGAGCGGAAGAATCTTCCTCTCTCGCTTCCATGGAAGTAGCCTCCTCACAACGCTCCTCCAGTGCTGACAGAGCTTTTGAGGAATTATTAGAGGTTATAACGCGTGCGGTCGAGCGATTGCATATCGACTGACCGCAGCAGCGAGATTCCCCCAAGCGTTCGAGATTGAACGACAGGTGTCTGTCGGGTAGCCGGGGGGAGGAGCCTCAACGTCTCTCTCTCCCCTTCTTTGGTGACATCCATGATGAATTAACTCATTCATGGAGCAAGCCGTATTCATCGCGTGTTTTTGTACCATCGACTTCGACTTATTCGAATATCGTTGGTGCGAAAGCACACGGTTATATGATGATGCCCAGATAGAAGAGACGCTTGCGGGCTATCTCTCTCCTGGGACATCATCCTCCCTGAAAAAGCCTACTCTCCCCTCCAAGCCGTGCAGATTGACATCTGCTTTGGTGAGTAAAGCTTTTCAGGCAGCAGGACAGGCTGGTGCTTCACTGCACACCATGGCGGTTTGGCAGGTTACCAGGCTGACCTGCTGAAGGACCTGAGCAGCGGCGGGGCTATTGATGACAGGGCGTTTGCAGAGCTGTGCCGAGCCACAGACCTGTCTCTCCGTGCAACCAAGCGGACGGCCCGTACTGTGGGCCGTTCCATGGCTGCCATGGTGTCCACGAAGAGGCATCTGTGGCTGAACCTCACGGGCATCAAGGATAAGGATCGTGTTGCCCTCCTCGATGCCCCCATCTTGCCTTCCGGCCTTTTTGGCGATGCTGTTAATTCCGCCGCCACTAGGTTTCGGGAGGCAAAGCTATATGAACAGGCCTTTGGGAGGTTCCTTCCCCACCGTGCTAAAGAACCGGGACCGTCGGCCACCCGGCCCCGGCCAGGTCTGGCCCCTATCAGGCGTGAGGTGCAGAAGGAGAGCGTGACCAGCCGCGCACCCCCCCGTAAAGGCTGGGGTGGGGCTCGCCGCTCTTCTCAAAAATCTGCTTCGAAAAGACCGGATCTGAGGAGCTTCCTCTCTTCAAAGAAGAAGCCCTGAGTTCGTGCGCCTGGGGCTGTGGGGGTGTCTCCCCCCGGGGAGGGGCGCCTGGATTTTCATCACAAAACAGGGCCTCCTCCCTGGCACTCCCGGGAGGCCGGTGTTCAATCCCCGCCACCACTGGTGTTCGGGGAGCGCCGGTCTCCAAAGAAAAAAAAAAAAAGTTGGGTGTTCAGGCATCTCCTGCCACACTTCATCTCCCAACACCTAACACCCCCCCCCCCCCCCCCCCCCCATCTAGCCGAAGTGCCCCTTTCGGAGAAGCTGGCAGCGTGGAGACTACTGCCAGGTGTATCTCCTTGGGTATAAAGGACTGTAGGCACAGGCTACAGGATTCAGTTTGCACATCGTCCTCCGCGTTTCAACGGCGTGGTCTCCAATTCCGTGAAACCGGATCGAGCACATCTGGCCCAGGAGTTACAGACTCTGCTGGGCAAAGGGGCCATAGAACATGTTCCCCTCCCAGACAGAGGATCGGGCTACTACAGTCGGTACTTTTTGGTGCCCAAGAGAGGGGGAGGGTTGCGTCCGATCTTGGATCTTCGCGGCTTGAACCGCTATCTCAGAAATCCAGATTCAAAATGTTGACTGTCAAAATGATTGTTTCTCAAATCCAACTAGAGGATTGGTTTGTGACAATCGATCTCAAGGACGCATATTTCCATATAGAAATATTGCCACAGCACAGGAAGTTCCTGAGGTTCGCTTGGGGGCGAAGCTTACCAGTATTGGGTCCTTCCATTTGGCCTAGCTCTGTCACCCCGCACATATACAAAATGCATGGATGCAACTCTGGCTCCTTTAGGACTCCAGGGCATCCGTATTTTGGAATTACATAAACGACTGGCTGATTCTGGCCCAGTCTCAGGAGCTAGCGCTTCGACATCGGGATGTCGTCCTAGCCCATCTTCTTTCTTAGGATTGAGACTCAACGCCACAAAAAGCGTTCTCCTTCCTGTTCAGAGGACAACATATTTGGGTGTCACATCGGATTCGGTCACAATGCGGGCACAGTTGTCTCCTGCTCGTGTCGAATCCATTCTCAACACCCTGAAGGAAATCAAGCTAGGCCAGAAGGTCACCGTTCATCACTTTCAGAAATCTTAGGCCTCATGGCAGCTGCGTCCACGGTGATACCTTTGGGCCTTCTGCACATGAGAGCGTTTCAGCTGTGGCTAAGAGCCAGGGGGTTTCATTCAAGGGCCAACCCCCAGAGGCTAATAAGGGTTACGCGCCGGGGGCTTCGTACCCGTTCTATGTGGTTCAGACCCCGGTTTTTGACTTTGGGTCCCACTCTAGGTCCGTCTTGTCGTCGCAAGATGCTAACGACAGACGCTTCCCTCACGGGCTGGGGTGCGGTCTTGGATGGCCGTCCAGCACAAGGGAGCTGGAGAGGTCATCTTCTCGCGTGGCACATCAATTGCCTCGACATGATGGCTCTGTTTCTGGCCCTGAAACACTTTCTCCAGCAGTTGAGAGGCTACCATGTCCTAGTGCGGGTGGACAGCACTGCGGTAGTCTCGTACATAAATCGCCAGGGTGGACTGTGCTCGCGCCGCTTGAACAAGCTAGCGCACCAGGTTCTGCTTTGGGCACAGGACAAGTTCCTGTCCCTCAGGGCGATTTACATTCCAGGGCATATGAATGTAGGAGCAGACTTGCTATCCAGACAAGCTGTAAAACATGGGGAATGGAAAATCCACCCCGAAGTAGTCAGTCAATCTGGGAAAGATTTTACGTAGCAGAGGTGGACCTCTTTGTCTCATAAGAGGCAGCACAAGGCCCCCTTTACTACTCTCTGACTCCTCCAGCTCCCCTGGGTCTGGACGCAATGGCCCACACGTGGCCCAGGTTACGCCTTTATGCGTTTCCACCTATAGTTTCTGCTCCCGGGAGTCCTGGCGAGGGTCCGTCAACAAGGGTTGCGCCTCTTATTGATAGCGCCCCATTGGCCGACCAGAGTGTGGTTCTCGGATCTAATATCTCTCCTCGACGGCTCACCCTGGGTGATTCCAGTGAGGAGGGATCTTCTGTCTCAGGCGCAGGGGACAATACTTCATCCCCGGCCCGAGCTCTGGAACCTTCACGTTTGGCCCCTGAACGGGACCAACTGAGACAGGCTGGGCTTTCAGCCAGCGTAATTGAAACCATTTAAGTGCCAGGGCTCCCTCCACTAGAAGAACTTATGCCCTCAAATGGAGTGTGTTTGAAAATTGGTGCATGGCAAGACACATAGACCCAGTTCACTGCCAGATTGTTTCAGTGCTGGAGTTTCTGCAAGAAAAGTTGTCCTCGGGCTTATGCCCTAGTACGCTCAGAACATACGTAGCCGCTATTTCGGCCTGTCACGCTCTGAACAACGGGGTTTCTGTGGGCAAGCACCATTTAGTTGCCCGTTTTATTCGTGGAGCTAAACGGTTGAAGCCGCCCACTAGAGCTACGGTCACTTCATGGGACTTAACTATCGTACTCGAAGGCCTGGCCGACACCCCGTTCGAACCACTAGAGTCAGTGCCTGTCAAGCTTCTGTCTCTTAACATGGTTTTTCTGATGGCTATTACTTCTTTGAAGAGGATTGGGGATCTGCAGGCTCTGTCAGTCTCCCCATCCTGCCTAGACTTTGCCCCTGGGCTAGTCAAAGCTATTCTGCATCCTCACCCGAACTATCTTCCCAAGGTTCCATTCTCGACCATGCACCCAGTTGTTCTCGAAGCCTTCTGTCCTCCGCCTTTCACAGCTCCGGAGCAGGAAAGACTTCACTTACTGTGTCCAGTACGTGCTCTTCGGATCTACGTCCACCGCACTAGCCAGTGGCGTAAGTCAGAGCAGCTCTTTATTTGCCATGGGGGTCGCAACCGGGGGGCGGCTGCCACTAGACAGACTCTGTCACACTGGGTGAGAGATGCCATTGCCCTAGCCTATGAGGCGCGTGGTCACACTTCGCCTCTAGGAATCAGGGCTCACTCAACCAGGGGGATTGCCTCATCGATTGCCTTGGCAAGAGGCGTCCCCCTGCAGCAGGTGCGTGATGCAAACACACGTTTGTTAGATTTTATAGTCTGGATGTCAATGCTACTCTGGGTTCACGGATCCCTCAGTCAGCATCCCAGAGCTAGGTCTGAGACCTCCTCGGCTTGTGCGCACACGCTACACAACCTGGGGGTCCAGACACTTGCAGTGCGGCGGCATTGGTATTCTCGTTCCCATAGGGTTTTCACGCAGCATTGAGTGTAGCTTTTGAAAGGGAACTTCTCGGGTTACTTGACTGTAACCCTGTTCCCTGATGAAGTGGGAACGAGATGTTGCGTTCCGATGCCGCACTGCTGGCGTGCCTGGACGTCCTTCAGACAAAATTGACCTGAGGATGTTTCCGGTTCACTCCTATTTATAACCTGCAGGTGCACCTTATTCGGTGACGTCATGCCTGCACAGGTTATAAGCCGAAGGTATTCGGCGGGTCTGGCATGCACAGGCTTCACAACCGGGCAACAAAGAGATGTTCCCATAGCGTTTTCACGCAGCATCTCGTTCCCGCTTTATCAGGGAACAGGGTTACAGTCAAGTAACCCGAGACGAATTCTTTATGTCAGCTACTAGAGCTGTCAAGGCAACAGTATCAGTCACACATTGATTCCATGCACCTACCACCTGTTGACATTATCAAGTTTGATTGAGAACCCTTAAAGTACTGGCAGTTCATCAGGTTATGGTCCTCAGTGATTGACAAAGAGATAGTGCCAGATCAAGAAAAACTAACTAACAGCTATCACACATTGCTTGTACAACCCTGACTCTATCCTGAGCTATGCAGAAGCCATGGCTATTCTGAAAAGACATTTTGGCAATCGATATGCAGTATCACAAGCATGGGTTGACAAGGTGCTCAATCACAAAAACATTAAAAACAACAAGTAGTTGCAATCCTTTGTAGACATTCTGCATAGCTGTCAAGACACTTTAAAGGCAATGAAGTGTGAGGATTAGCTGAATGGCGGACGCATTTTGCTACAAATCGTGGAAAAGCTGCCTGAAGACATAAAGAAAAGATGGCGCACAAAAAATTGAGATTATCAAATCCGGACATTTACCAAAGTTGGATGACATAGTCAGTCTTGTTGAAGTAGAAGCTGCTAAGAGAGCTGATCCTATCTTTGGGAATCTCCTTACACCTGGCAGTCGAAATTCGCCAGCGAGTTTTAAATCAAATGCTAAGTCAACCTTCAATAAAAAAGGAAGACATTCGCAACAGTGTCAGTGGCTAAGGAATTTATTACATCGTCCACAACAAAGACAACTTAGGGTAACTTCAAGATTTAAGTGTCCAAAGTGTGCTGATGAACACTTCCTGAACCAATGTCAGGCTTTCAGAGCTTTCTCTGTGCAAGAGTGTTTGGCCTTTGTTCAGCGAAAGCAACTCTGCCTGAACTGCTTTATGAAGGGTCATCGCAGCACAGTCTGTTCTCGCAGCTGGGTATGCAAGGTGCCTGGATGTGGGAAAAACCCCTGGCTGCACTCTGCCATTGTAGCTTCTAACAACAATAAAAGACCATCTACAAATCAAGCTGGTGAAGATGAGTCAGCAATCAACCCGCCACCAGTCATTTAATTCAATTCAATTCAATTTTATTTTTATAGCGCTTTTAACAATTTGTGCGACAGTGGCAAGGAAAAACTCCCTGAGATAGCAGTAGGAAGAAACCTTGAGAGGAACCGGACTCAACAGGGAACCCATCCTCATTTGGGTGAAACAGAAAGCAGGAATTGATCTGCATTCATACTGTGTGTTGAGTGGCAGGCAGTTCAGTATAATAGTTGTCAATAGATGCTAATTGATGTTTATATGGAGTCCAAGTAGTTCTTGGAGGCTCAGGTAGACTTGCAAGAAATTCCAGTCCTGAACTATTGAGCGACTGTAGCCAAGTCCACAGAGAAATAGCCGTCAACATTATGCGAGACCAGAACCGTCTCCCTAGTAGAGTGAAAACCATCCCCAGACATCAGACGCATACCAAAGAGACACACGGGACATCCATGTGATGAGATCTCCAACCAGAAGTGGGGCACCAGGATGAGTCAGGCAGGTCCAGAGGGCAGAGGGAGTCTGGATCAACGGCAGCTCAGGAACGACATGTGTAGCTCAACAGAGAGAGGGGGAGAGAGGGGGAGAGAGGGAAGAGCGAGAGGGGGAGAGAGAACATGAGAGGTGAGAGCAAAAGAGGAGAGATGGCAGTTAGGTATGGTCACAGTCACATAACGTATACGGTGAATGTATATTTAGTGTAGAGTGCAAGCAGGGACTCCGACAGGACTAACTATAACAGCATAACTAAAAGGGAGAGCCAGAAGGAAACACAGACATGAGGGGGAACTGAGATGTAAAGCAACCAACAACCTCACCGTCGAAAAACCTGAGTGATCAATGAGAGTGGGGAGGACAGCATCTAAACATACCAGTTCACCAGAATACTCTACGTCCATGAGTCCCCCAGATCTGTTCTTTTACCTAAGGCTAATCTATTTACAAAATGCTTGGCTAAATAAATAGGTTTTTAGCCTAGACTTAAACACTGAGACTGTGTCTGAGTCCCAAACATTAATAGGAAGACTATTCCATAACTTTGGGGCTTTGTAAGAAAAAGCTCCGCCCCCTGCTGTAGTTTTAATAATACGTGGTACTGACAGGCAGCCTGCATCCTTTGATTGAAGTAGGCGTGGCGGATCGTAAGACACTCAGTTCATTCAGATACTGTGGCGCGAGACCATTTAATCCTTTATATGTCAAAAGGAGTATTTTAAAATCAATGTGAAATTTCACAGGGAGACAATGCAGTGTAGATAAGATAGGGGTGACATGCTCATATCTTCTGGTTCTAGTGCAGACTCTGGATGCTGCATTCTGAACTAATTGAAGCTTGTTTATGCACCTAGTTGAACAACCAGACAGTAAGGCGTTACAATAGTCCAACCTAGAGGTGATAAAAGCATGAACTTGTTTTTCTGCATCGTTTAGTGGTAATATATTTCTTAACTTTGCAATATTTCTGAGGTGAAAGAAAGCTATCCTGGTGATATTGTCTACAGTCGTGGCCAAAAGTTTTGAGAATAACATAAAATTAGAAATTAGAAAAGTTGCTGCTTAAATTTTTATAATAGCAATTTGCATATAATACAGAATGTTATGAAGAGTGATCAGATGAATTGCATAGTCCTTCTTTGCCATGAAAATTAACTTAATCCCCCCCAAAATTTTCCACTGCATTTCATTGCTGTCATTAAAGGACCTGCTGAGATCATTTCAGTAATCGTCTTGTTAACTCAGGTGAGAATGTTGACGAGCACAAGGCTGGAGATCATTATGTCAGGCTGATTGGGTTAGAATGGCAGACTTGACATGTTAAAAGGAGGGTGATGCTTGAAATCATTGTTCTTTCATTGTTAACCATGGTGACCTGCAAAGAAACGCGTGCAGCCATCATTGCGTTGCATAAAAATGGCTTCACAGGCAAGGATATTGTGGCTACTAAGATTGCACCTAAATCAACAATTTATAGGATCATCAAGAACTTCAAGGAAAGAGGTTCAATTCTTGTTAAGGAAGCTTCAGGGCATCCATGAAAGTCCAACATCACCAGAATCGTCTCGTAAAGAGGATTCAGCTGCAGGATCGGAGTGCCACCAGTGCAGAGCTTGCTCAGGAATGGCAGCAGGCAGGTGTGAGCACATCTGCACGCACAGTGAGGCGAAGACTTTTGGAAGATGGCCTGGTGTCAAGAAGGGCAGCAAAGAAGCCACTTATCTCCAAAAAAACATCAGGGACAGATTGATCTTCTGCAAAAAGTATGGCGAATGGACTGCTGAGGACTGGGGCAAAGTCATATTCTCGGATGAAGCCTCTTTTCGATTGTTTGGGGCATCTGGAAAAAGGCTTGTCTGGAGAAGAAAAGGTGAGCGCTACCATCAGTCCTGTGTCATGCCAACAGTAAAGCATCCTGAGACCATTCATGTGTGGGGTTGCTTCTCATCCCAGGGAGTGGGCTCACTCACAATTTTAACCCCAAAACACAGCCATGAATAAAGAATGGTACCAAAACACCCTCCAACAGCAACTTCTCCCAACAATCCAACAACAGTTTGGTGAAGAACTCCAAGAAGTGATTATGAAAGAATGGGTTGCTATCAGTCAGGATTTGGCCCAGAAGTTGATTGAGAGCAGCCCAGTCGAATTGCAGAGGTCCTGAAAAAGAAGGGCCAACACTGCAAATACTGACTCTTTGCATAAATGTCATGTAATTGTCGATAAAAGCCTTTGAAACGTATGAAGTGCTTATAATTATATTTCAGTACATCACAGAAACAACTGAAACAAAGATCTAAAAGCAGTTTAGCAGCAAACTTTGTGAAAACTAATATTTGTGTCATTCTTAAAACTTTTGGTCACGACTGTAGATATGAGCATAGCTGCTCCGCAATTACCTTTTCCAACTACCAGAATCTTAGAGGTAAAGGGGAGGTTTGATATCGGCCTCTAATTGGACAGCTGACCGGGGTGGAGGTCAGAGTTCTTAATTATCAGTTTAATAACTGCTAATTTAAAAGATTTTGGAACATACCCAATTCTGATTGAAGAATTAATTATTTTCAACAGGGGTTCTGTTATTTCTGGCACTATCTGTTTGAGAAAATGTGTCGGTATGGATCTAATATACAGGTTGATGAATTTGCAGAAGAGATGAAATTAATTCATTCTTTTCAAGAGGAGTAAAGTATTCCAGGCTCCGATCTGACATGGTTAGTTTAACATCTGCATCAATTACATTGTCCGGTTTCAAAGCCTCAATTTTATGCCTAATGTTTACAATTTTATTATTATAGAATTTCATGAAGTCCTCGCTACTGTATGTTGTTGTTGTGGAGATTTATGCAGTGGTCTTATTTCTGGTTAATTTGGCTACGGTATTAATTATTACAAAAATATTTTTGTTATTTTCTATAAGAGTGGAGAGATACGTTGATCTAGCATCACTGAGGGCTTTTTTATAATTCAGGATGCTCTCCTTCCAAGCTATTTGAAATCCTAACAATTTGGTTTGACGCCATTTACGTTCTAATTTCTGAGCGGTCTGTTTTAAACTGCGCATGTGATCATTATACCAGGGAGCGAGTTTCTTATCTCTAATCAATTTCCTTTTAACTGGAGCTACATTATCTAAGGTATAAAGAAATGTTGACTCTAAAAGTTCAGTCACCTGATCCAGTTCTGTCAAGTCAGATGGCGATCCAATCAAAGTTGGTAACTCTGGGAGATTACTGATAAATCTCTGTGTGGTATTTGATGTGAATATACGTTTAAAAGGATTCCTACTTCACATCATTTTCCCCACAGGAGCTCCTCTCTCTCTCTGTGTCTACCAAAAATTGCTACAGACCAAATAATGCCAGATAGCTGTGATTTTATTAAGCTTCATTCATCTGTGTGCATGCAGTTTACAAGGTTTGGTTGCTTGGTTGGTTTCCTTCATGTACCCCAGAGGCCCCACTTTGCAACTTTCAGGACTTAAATGTTCTGCTGCAGATGTCTTGGTGCCAGATACTGTACCACAGAGTCCAAGAAATGCTTTTGAACTATTTTGAAGGTTCAAAAGAGACGTACACAATACAAAGGAGGGGCTTTTAAAGTTATGGCTGATAGGCGTACATTTATTTTATATAAGTATACATTTTGCACATGTGAGAATGTCATTGTCAACATGTAATGTTACACCTTTATCACTATAGAAGCCTTTAAAACTACACATCTGAATTGATGCATGCAGTGCAAAATATGTTTGACATCAAGTGAATAATATGAAGACACATATGATAAAATGACTTGAGGTGAAAATGAAACACAAGTACTTTACTGTACATACAACATGTGTGATTCAATAATCACAAAGGTTCATGTAATGGTCACTGGATTGTGAAGTTAAGTGGAGTAGCAGAGCTTTAACAAGAACAGAAAAGCAAAAGAAGAGTGAAGGAGGGATAGAAAGGAAGAAAACTAGCTCATAGTTCCTGTGGTTTAATATGCCAAAGCTGATTGATCACACACTTTCCTTTAGACTTTGGAAAAGGAGCATTAATAGAAAAATAAGTTATATACCCTAATCCTGCAATATAAATCAAACTTTATTAGTTAACCATCATTATTTGTTGATGCTTGATGTTTTTGTTGATGTTTGTTTTAGGCGAAATGATAATTTTTATTTTATTTGTAATGTTTTATTAAATGCAATGTTTCTATTATCACTATGTCTAAAAATATGTTTTTAAATAAAACTTTTTATAAAAACATACATTCAAAAGTACATCATACACAGTACTAAATATACAGTATAGAATATGTAGGTGAAGGAGTAAGAGTCCTCCTACACACACTCATGTTACTCTACACTGTGTAACCACACTGGCTTCCTGCTGAAAAACTGCTAAACATATTGAGTTAAATTTAGAGAACTAGCCAAGTTCCACCTATCAGCATTGGTCACATCCTGTACCACTTAATGAAGCTGTCACAAAACAGATCAGTGAAGGGGTGGATGGACAAGAGGTTTGCATGAGATGAAAAAAATAATAAAACTGCCCAAACTATCTACAATGGAAATATGACGATCGGAAAGGGACCACTGTGCAATGGAAGAAGGTGTCCTTTTTAAATAGCAGTCCTAAGACAATACAGCGTAGTTGCTCATATTAATTGCAGTTCAAAGTCATCCTCATATTTTCTATGCTCAGTGGAACCTCAGATAGTGAGTAACCCCGTTTGTGAGCGTTCCGCAAGACAACCGAAAATTTTAAATAAAGTTTGACTAGAAAAACAAAAAGATGTTGAAAAACAACATCTTTTATTTTGTGTTTGTATGGATGTGTGTACAGTGCGCGTGTACTGTATATTATAACACACGTGTAAAGCAAAAGCAAGAGTCATTAGAGAGGTTAAAGATCCATTCTCTCTCTCTCTCTCCTTCTCAGCCTCCACTTTGTGTGTGCCTGACAGTGTGCCTCTTCCCTCCTCCTCTCACCTTCATACACACACACACACACACACACACACACACACACGCACACAAACAGAAACACTGCTCTGTCATGATTCCTTTCAGTGGTATGTAGCTATGTAGCTGGCTAGCTGAGACAAAATAGATAGACATTTTTAAGTTAATAAAACGTTATCTAAGTTTTATACAAAAGAGCAACATACTGTGCACATGGAAATGTGCGAACAAGAGCGACAAAATGACAACACGACAACATGACACAATTAAATATATTGTGGTGATGAGGTAATGAGGTGAAGTAGTAGGCAAAGAAACAGTAAACAGTAGACATTCCTCGTAAGTAGTAGCAAAGTAAATAGTTTTGTGCAAATAAGTACTGAATATTGTGCAAAAGAGCAATTACAGGTTGGTGTGTACAATTGCTAGATGGTTGTTGATCACTGTGTTTGCATGTGTGTGCGTGTGTGTGTGTATGTCAATCACGCCAGTCCCTTTCTGTTGAGGAGACAGATGGCTTGTGGAGAGAAGCTGAATGTGAGGGCCTGAATGCTTTGGTACCTTTTTCCAGATGGTACAGTAGGAGTGTGAAGAGTGTGTGTGAGGGGTGTGTCTGATCAGTCACAATGCTGGTGGCTTTGCGGATGCAGCATGTGGTGTAGATGTTCTTGACAGAAGGATTAGAGACCCAGATGATCTTCCCTGCTGTCCTCACTTTCCGCTGTAAGGTACGATATGGCACAATTTCCAAACCCGACAGTGATGCAGCTGCTCAGAATGCTCTCGATAATCCATCTACAGATGGTGGTCAGGATCATTGGTGAAAGCTGGGCCTTCCTCAGCCTTCTCAGGAAGAAAAGGTGTTGTTGGACTTTCTTGTGCAAAGAGCTGGTGTTGAGGGACCAGGTGAAATTCTCCTCCAGGTGGACACCCAGGAATTTTGTGACAAGCTCCAGAGAGGAGCTGTTGATGTTCAACGGAGAGTGGTCACTTTGTGTCCTCCTGAAGTCAACAACCATGTCTTTTATCTTATCGACGTTCAGAGACAGGTTGTTGTCTTTACACCAGTCTATTAGCCTCTGCATTCCTCTCTGTATGCTGTCTCATCAGCAAGCTTGATGATGTGGTTGGAACTGTGTGTTGCTACACAGTTGTGAGTCAGCAATTTGGACAGTTGGGGACTGAGCACACAGCCCTGGGGGGGGGGGGGGGGGGGGGGGCAGTTCTCAGGGTAGTGTCCATATAACGTGCAAAACAAACTTGCTACAACACAAAATAAACAAAGTAGTACCATTTTGGCTCCGGAGTGGCCGCTGCATGCTACTGCTGCATAGCCATCCAGGTTAAAATTTTGAGACCACCTGCCTTTTCTACATTAGTGCTTACTTAGTGACTACATGGGCTGGTACTTCACTCCCTATGTGTATCAATGAGCCTTGGCCACCCAAGACCCTGTCACTGATTCACGAGTTTTCCTTTCTTGGAGCACTTTTGGTCTGTCCGCACCACTGGACATGGAACATCCCACAAGAGCTGCAGTATTGGAGTTGTCCTCTATTAGAGTGTTGAACCAGTGAACTGGTGACAGGATCATTGGTGGCCAAGGCTTAGTGAGGCACATGGGGAGTGGAGGTGGCATGTTTAGTCCAATCCAATGATAATAATGATAATAATAATAATAATAATAATAATAATAATAATAATAATAAGTATAATAATAATAATAATAATAATAATAATAATAATAATAAAAACTACTGTATGGAAAATGTTAATGCTGGTTCAAAATAGAATAGAATGAAATGGAAGAGAATGGTAAAGTTTCTAAATATAAAAGGTGTGAAAATGCTTCATTGGTGTAAGATGCAGATATTAGGCACATGTAGTGAGCATTAACTTTCAGATCTGAAACAGGTACACACCTATACACACACTTACAGACATGCACACACACACACACTCATCACACATCTCTCTCTTTCTCTCTCTCTCTCTCTCCTGACCATCAAGCATGTTCTTATTTATCATCCCATTCATTCTCTATTACTTGCCCCTTATCTGTTACATTTGGGAAGGCATTTAGATGTTGAAGTGTGAGTGTGTGGATTTGTGTTTATTTAGCTACAGTACAAGAGCATTAGTGAGCTCAGGCGCTGATGTTGGGATGTCGAGGAGGCTACAGTTCCAGTTCAACCCAAAGGTGTTCAGTGGGGTAAAGTTCAGTCAGGGCTCTGTATAGGACACTCGCGTTGTTCCAGGATAACCTTAATGTGTCCTGCTGCATTCATATCAATGGACAGCACATTTTAACACATTTGGTTTTGTTTTGTTTGTTTTTTGGACCAAAGGCAGTGAACAAACTGTATTTAAGTGTTTATAATCATGTCTTTCACTGTTTTATTACCATAACATGTATAACTTTCTATGATTAGCAACTGAGGAATAAAATGTGGTGTGCTGTTATGGTTAAATAATCAAGAATCATACAGATATACTCATATCAATACAAAATACATCCCAACACATGCCCTAAAGTATTTCATTTCTCTTATACCACAATAATTTGTGAATCATCTTTTGTTATAAAAAAATAATAATGTAAATAGAAGCTCTGACAGTAGATCAGCTATAAATCACATGATTTATATTAATGCACTTACAGTATTCTAATAATGTATTTGAATAAGTGCATTAATATAATCATGTGATTTGTAGCTGCCCTACTGTCAGAGCTTCTGTTTAAAAATAAATAAATAAATAATCAACATCTCCTGACCACTTTGTTTGTAGGATAATATTGTTCAAGAAAAAGGTCTGTTTTTTCATAGATGTTAAGAAAGTCCCCTGAGGAGGTTGTGTGTGTAAATACACATATAAAATATTTGGAAAATAGCAATATCTACATAAAGCAGTATCATTCACTGACTCACTCTCCACACCAATTTCCTTGCCCCTATTCCTGAGAACCACCAAGGTTATTATTATTATTATTATTATTATTATTATTATTATTATTCATAGTAGTAGTAGTAGTAGTTGTTGTTATGGTACTGAAAGACATAAGATTCATATTTTACTTATTATTTTATTCATACATTTTGAGATTTCCATTGAAGTGTATGGTTTTATTTAGTTGTAAGGTTGACTATAAAGTATTAACACTAAAATGTATCTCGGTTTATGTGAAACCACAGTCATGTTTCCTGAAGTAAAACCGTATATTAACCAATTAACTTATCACACACCATACATATTCATTATTAACATGGCCTGTACTTCTATATCCCCTGCCTAGATATGAGAAATCAATACATAACATTCTGCTTTTTTTATTCTATAAAGTTGAATTATACAATATATGGTGAAAAAAAACAGCAAAATAAAATGCGAAGGCCTTTAAAACAATTTAAATAAATTAGAGTAAACATCTGAGAGAATGCAAAAAATAAATAAAAACATTGGTCAGCAAAACAGTGCCTGTGTTTGTGTGTTTGTGTGTGTGGGGTGGTGGGGTGTTAGGTGGGTTAAAGGTGCTGATAGTGATCATGATTAGCTTGCTATTTTTGCACATCAGCACACTGCGTGTTACATGAACATGAAGGTGAAATGGAACATTAAGTTCCATTAACCCCTGTCTGAGGTTAATAACTAAAAAAGACAAAAATATATATAAAAAAAAAACCTGTTACATTGAATTCCTTGTTAAAAATTACCATGACCACTTTCTACTTCTTTGACTCTTAAAGATAATGCATGGAAAAATAAACTTATTCAATGACATTTTAAGATTTTTAAACATTCTGACTCTATTGTTACAGCTTTCACGTTTTTAACCCTTTTATTGGTTTGATGGTACACAAGAACTAGGACTATTGTCTAAATACTGAATGAGAAGTAATGGATCCAGCAAATGTAATGGGTTAAACCATCCATGTCATAATTTCACATGTCACAGAACAGGGTGAATAATAAAAAATAAAAAATAAAAAAAAAGCCTTAATCTAAAGCCCATATCCTATTTTTTACAAACTTTACATCACAACAGGTTCAATACTATGGCTTGTCATGGCTCCAACACTTTTGGTGTGGTATAGCAACACAGTGCTAAGGTTGTTTGATTGGCTGTGGAAAACCAAAAATTATCATACTTACAGAACAGAATAGAATAGAATAGATAGACTTAAAGAAGAGAATAGACATACAGTGAACTTGGCAGCTGCTATATTGACATTATATTGTGGTTGTTTGGTCATTTCTTGTTTGGGTGAAATAATAAAAAAAAATTAAAAAACTTTGTTTTTTTGCTCTTTATCTGAAATTCAGTCTGCCAGTTGAAGATCCCAAAACTGATAGCTTAGTAATTAAGGCTTTAAGATCCTGATCATGGAGTCTTGAGTTTACATCCCTGTATTGTGATACTGTCACTGCCGGGCCTTTAGACAGTCAGTAGTTTTGCACCTGAACATTTGGGTTTTCCTTCCATTCATGAAGGTTTTTAGTTGAGTTGATAATAATAATAAAAATTTTAAGAACAGGTGGTACTGGTTTTAAAAGTACCCACTTTAAAATTACTACTGTAACCAGGAGATACGTTAATTAGATGCTGAAATTGATCTATACATTGTCAAAGTCAGAGCAAAGTCAAATGTGTTAAACTGTTTTTATTATTATTATTATTATTATATACTTACTTGATTGTTTGAAGTATGATGTTGATCTACTTAGTGAGTAGTAGGACCTCTCATGGTAGTAGTTGTGGTGAAGGTGATGAAGCTCTCATCGATGCTGTGGGTGTGAAATTCACTCAGTCACAGTGTATTAACCTCCACAACATGGTTTTAGGCTGATGTTACTCTCAGAACCCTGACCAGGTAAAGCAACTTGTGTTTGAGAATGTGCTTTTAAATTTTATTTAATAATTGCTTTTATAAGTGGTCCTACCCTTTGGTTTATGTATATGTAAATATTTTTCAATAACACTTAATTTAGGCTCTAGCTGCTAACAATTTCATGGTAGTGGACCATTTTGTTTCAAAAAATTTTAATAGCCTTTTGTTGGTGGAGAATGAAGGGGTAATTCAGACTTCTGTTCCATATTGTAATATTTCAAGTGAGGTTTGTGGTAAACTCACTCTGTAAAATAAACCCATGACCTAATTTTCTTCCTATCCACCCCTCCCCCAATCTTACATTGCATTTGCATTTTTATGAAGCTCTTACACTCCAGCATACAACCCCCTAACCACTACATGGGTGGATTTTTGATCTTAGGTCTTGGTCAGGCATGCAGATGATGGAGTCTTATCACATTGGGATGCATCTGACCATGACTCAAGTGAAACGCCAAATATCATACTTCCACTTAAATCTGAATGGTGTGGATATTTTTTTCATAGTATATTAGAGTCAAGGGAATCTACCAATATTTAATAATCAAATGCATTGTCAAATTAAAGAAAGATTTGCCTAATCCACTAAGCAGTTCATCAATACTAGGCAGATTCTTATTTATAAGTCAGCATTGACTTTTTCATAGGCTACACAGTACCGGCCTGATCCAACAAACTTGAACACGAAGACTACTGGGCTGCTCCAATCACTGTGGGGCTATTCTATGTCAAGAACTGTTTTTATTTTCACTGTTTTCTGTTTAGGCAATTTACCAGTAGCTACATATGATAGGTTTGGACACCTGGGCATAGGAAAACACACATATCGAAAACTTCCTCCTTCAACCTGTCAACCTGTCAACCTGTCAACATGTATTCTCTATGGTCTCTTTGATGGTGTGAGGTGGTCTCCACATGGATCAGGGGTCCCAGCTCCACCTTTTTCCATTGCCAGAAACCTTCCATTGTGGAAACATCCTCTCTTCATGGTTTTCAAGAAATTGATGGGTGAAACTAATAAATCATCTCTATCTTTTTGCATAGTTGAGTAATTATGAGCACTTTAGCTCCTGATGTGAACTTACATAGCCAAGTCCTCTTGTATTTCAGTACAGTTTGATGTCCGTGTCCTGAAGCAAATTATTCTGTGTTTACTGACCCAGTGTATACAGTAAGGATCTCTTGTGTATAGGTGTTTGAGCTACCAGGCCACTCTAACAGTTCTTGATGACTTTTTAGGGATCAACTGTGCTACTTCCTCCTGAGTGTCTTCCTTCATTCAATAAAGGCCTGCTGTTCATAACTGCAAAACATGTGTGGGGAAGTGCAACATTCACCTTATATTATATATTATAGGCTTAATTTGGTGAGCATTCCCTCACAAAGACCAGTTATGTGTCTCCTCTCACTTATTTGGTAAAACCTCACATCCTACTCCATTTTTCCCATGTGTTTTGTTATCTATCTATCTATCTATCTATCTATATATATATATATATATATATAATGTGTGATTTCTGGGTGAGAAGCAGTGAGAAGGAAGTTTCAGAACTAAAACACACAGACACACAAATCACTAATTACTCTAGAACACTGGATAAGCATGTCTGCCTCGTGGTTTATTGGCCACAATGTGCTAAATTCTTTGGCTGTGTCAGCTGCATAGACAATTTGCTATCACCTATCCTTGTTAATCATTTGTCCTAAAAAGTCAATTGTCTCTCTTGTCACTGTATCCACTATATCTGTTTTGTGTTTTCATTGGACTTTTAAGTTGACTGTCAGGTCTTGTCTATTGTCTTGATTCACTATATCTTGGTAAGTATTCTCAGGTTTTTGGTGTTTACGTTGACTAATTGGTTTATTTAAATAAGCTTCTGTTAGTCCAGAATTTCCAAAGTGGTGTACAAATAAAATTTTATTAAATTGAATTGAGCTTAATTAGCTATGGTTAGGTCTGGTCACAGTTACATAACAGATAAGGTGAAGGTATATTTACTGCAGGGTGGAAACAGGAACTCTGGCAGGACTAACTATGACAGCATAACTATTAGGGAGAGCCAAAAGAAAACGCAGACATGAGGGGGAACTGAGATGTAAAGCAACCAATCACTTCACCATCAACAAACCTGAGTGAACAATGAGAGTGGGGAGGACAGCATCTAAACATACCAGTTCACCAGAATACTCTACGTCCATGAGTCCCCCAGATCTGCTCCTTTACCTAAGGTTCATCTATTTACAAACATGCTGCGCTAAATAAATAGGTTTTTAGCCTAGACTTAAACACCTCGTGTCTGAGTCCCGAACATTACTAGGAAGACTATTCCATAACTTTGGGGCTTTGTAGGAAAAAGCTCCGCCCCCTGCTGTAGTTTTAATAATACGTGGTACTGACAGGCAGCCTGCATTCTTTGGTCGAAGTAGGCGTGGCGGATCGTAAGACACTAACAGTTCACTCAGATACTGTGGCGCGAGACCATTTAGTGCTTTATACGTCAAAAGTAGTATTTTAAAATCGATGCGAAATTTTAGATAATATATTAACTATTCATTTTGCCTTAAACTTACACTATAATTTAAGTTTATTTCACTAATAGAAATTGGTGTTCGACTAACTGAATTAAATTTTTTACATGCATTTAATATTTTTGATACATCTGAATCAAAATATTTAGCAATGGAGTAATTATACTGATTAGTTTCAGGAACTACAATCATCACTCATTCCAACTCAATATTCTTTATGTTTAACAACAAAAACAACAAGAACTACTGTTCTGAATCCTGTCACAGCCGCTCCAGAGCTAACGATAGCTACCTAGCAACAGGCCAGTCCTGGTGTTCACTGTCATTTAGCTTGTCTCTTCCAAACACCAAACTGCTCAGCTACAGCGCGGTTAATACAGATCATTAAAATCCGGTGTAAAAGGAGAGATTTATTCGTTTAACACCGAGCAGCGTGCGCCTGCATGTCGTGCTTTCCTCCGGGTTTCTCGTTGTAGGTGGCCGCGGTTGTGACCGCCGCATTATTTGAATTTCTCCCGCCAAGTGCCATGTTTTTGCGCAGCCGCCCGCCACTGTGGCGAGGATATAAAACTAGCATGTTTAGATAATTAATGCGTTTGTAACGGTCCACCTCACACACTGAACCGCGAGTCTGCGTGTTTCACTCCGACACTTTAAGGAGGAAACGCAGACCAGAGCGAGTTTAAACAGCAGAGATGAGGTGCAGTGTTTCCGGGCTCTGGCGGTGTTTTATCCGTTACTCTGTGTGAGTATTTAACATGATTAAACACTGAGCGCGCTGCTGTAGGAAACTGTTTGAACAACGTAAATGCAGGAGCAGCAACACTGCAGAGAGCAGAGCTCTGAGTCCGGCACAGCTCCAGTCACTAGAGGCAGGCAGTTTGATTAGCAGTATAACACTGCATAGCTTTGTTTAAACAAATAGAACTTCAAACCTTTTACTCAAGTTAAAGTCATAAGTACATGATGTTCTAATATGTATTTAAAGGGCAAAAGTACTACACGTACTCCACACACAAAACAGTGTGCTTAAACATTAATGAATTTACAGTTGATGACATAAATGTGCTGCGTGCTGTACTAGTAACTAAAGCTGTGAAATATAACAATTACGTAGTACAACATTTCTCTCAGAATTTGAATAAAAATATTATATTGAGGTGAAATATGTTATGTATGTTGTGATATGTAAGTAATGTTATATATATATGTAACATGTTATATATTTTCAATATCTCTTTCACAGCACCAACACCAGTAAAGAAGAGAAGTTGAATGGAGATAAAACAGGAGGTAAATGTCAACCATTGTGTTACAGAAGTATTAAACGTGCAACCATTGAATCAAAGATAGAAATTAAAACGCTTTTAATATTTCACTTTATCTAGAATATACTAATTTTCCCCTGAATATACTGGATTTTCCATTAACTAAAGTAAAAAAAAATTATATAGTTGATTGTAATGTGTAAATAAAGTTGGGTATCATTTTTGTACTTGGGACCAAGACATGTACAAGGGATGTTCAAGTCAAAGCAGGACCTTTTGATTGTGCAGAATAACAGAACACATTTATAAGAGTAAAAGCTTTCTATAATTTTCTCTATATATGAGGTTGTGCATGGTTCTTCAAGAGCAAAATGCCTTTTGGTGATCATAACAGTCCGTTTTTCGTAAAACCATTCCATTGGAATATTCACCGGAATGACTGTAATGGGCTCTGTAAAATCAAATGGGTTTTACATTTTTGTTTCACAGAAAGTCCCGCATTGACTTGAACACCACTCGTAGATCAGTGTGATTTATTAGTCCAAAAAGTATGTATTTGAATGGAAGTACTATTTTACCAGTCTGCTAGGCCTTACAGTAACAGTCACACTTGTACTTACTTGTACCTTTTTGTTCGTTTTTTAGGTGCCAGCTTATGGGATGGCAGTGTGAGCTCTGCACATTTGTCGCATCATCAAAAGGAACTTCCATCATTATGGAGTGAAGCATGTTACCACTGGTCATGGATATTTAGTGTCCTGTCTTCATTTAGACTGTATTACTTCTTTAAGACCTGAGAAGGTCTGCACACACATTTGTATGGATCCCACAGTTTACAGGAAACTGAAGTGTGAAGGTGTTCAGTGTTTCAGATTTCAAATGTGACCCATTAGATTCTAATAGAAAATTCTACTTTCCACATATTAATTGCATAATACTTGTGGCAGAAGTATTGTTTGTGAGAATGTTTTTTAATAAGATGAATTCAGCACATTGTTTATGATCTTGTTACCTGTCATTTGCAAAGTAAACCAAGTTTTAGTGAGTTTAGACTTCATGTCTTGTCAAATTATAAATAAATGTTTCATTAAAATGGTAATGTGTGTATCAATTCTTTTGTTTATAATCTGGTGTCATTAGATACAGTACATTGACCTGAATTAAAATAGTCCTTGAGTTAAAGGGTAAATATAGTTTAAAAAAGTTAAGTGCAACATAATTCTGTGATGGAGCAGTTTGAATTAAATTCAGTTAAAATATGTAGTAAATGTAGCACATTTGTTTGTTAAATAATAGTCAAATTTTCAATTTCTTCTACCTTGCATTTCAATTATATCTACTCAATTATTTTCTGCATTTTCACTTAGTGTAACCATTGCATTAACTTTGGATTTTGATTACATTTACTCAATTTTGTACATCATTGTACTAAATATAGTTATTCAGGTCTACTCAATTTTTTTACGGACTTGTACTCAATTCATGAAGTATATTTTATATGATTTTGCAAGTTTTTATAAAATGTTTCACCAAAAAAATTGAGTACAGCACAGTTTTATTTTTATTTATTGAGTGAAAAATTGTGTATTAGCACTTCACACCACAAACACAGGCAACGATATAAAGCAGTACAGGCCATGCTAATGATGAGGCATATTTATGATCATTATGTATTGTGTTTGATGTGCTGTGTTAATAAAACTGCACTTATTCATGTTGATTTTATTTAATTCAGTTGTAGGTTTAGCTATGAAGTAATACATGTTCATACTGGCATTGGGTGAAACCCACAGACATGTTTCCTGTGAAAGAGGTGACTTATATTACTTACATTTTGTCCCCTACAAACAGCTTCCTATAAACCACACTCTGCCCTCTCATTCATCATTTATCATCTTCACCATCATCAGTCATGTCCTCCCATTCTCTCTTAACGGTTCTCGCCTGCCTTCAGTTTTTCACAACGGCCCAGAGTGAGATCAAGTTCACCTCAAGTTCAAGTTTATTTGTCATATGGATATCAACACACGGCCAACAATACAATGAAATGTTTAGGGGGAGAAGAGCCAGACAACTTGTATATGTGTATGTGTATGTATTTATGTACAGTGCACATACATACATACATATGAAAAATAAATTCTCTCTCTCTCTCTCTGTCTACATATATATATACAGTCGTGGCCAAATGTTTTGAGAATTACATAAATGTTGGAAATGTTAAGTTGCATAAGTTTTTACAATAGCAATTTGCATATACTCCAGAATGTTATGAAGAGTGATCAGATGAATTGCATAGTCCTTCTTTGCCATGAAAATTAACTTAATCCCCAAAAAAGTGTTCCACTGCATTTCATTGTTGTCATTAAAGGACCTGCTGAGATCATTTCAGTAATCGTCTTGTTAACTCAGGTGAGAATGTTGATGAGCACAAGGCTGGAGATCATTATGTCAGGCTGATTGGGTTAGAATGGCAGATTTGACATGTTAAAAGGAGGGTGATGCTTGAAATCATTGTTTTCTCATTGTTAACCATGGTGACCTGCAAAGAAACGCGTGCAGCCATCATTGCGTTGCATAAAAATGGCTTCACAGGCAAGGATATTGTGGCTACTAAGATTGCACCTAAATCAACAATTTATAGGATCATCAAGAACTTCAAAGAAAGAGGTTCAATTCTTGTTAAGAAGGCTTCAGGGCGTCCAAGAAAGTCCAGCAAGCGCCAGGATCATCTCCTAAAGAGGATTCAGCTGCGGGATTGGAGTGTCAGAGCTTGCTCAGGAATGGCAGCAGACAGGTATGAGCACATCTGCACACACAGTGAGGCCAAGACTTTTGGAAGGTGTCCTGGTGTCAAGAAGGGTAGCAAAGAAGCCACTTCTCTCCCAAAAAAACATCAGGGACAGATTGATCTTCTGCAAAAAGTATGGCGAATGGACTGCTGAGGACTGGGGCAAAGTCATATTCTCGGATGAAGCCTCTTTCCGATTGTTTGGGGCATCTGGAAAAAGGCTTGTCCGGAGAAGAAAAGGTGAGCGCTACCATCAGTCCTGTGTCATGCCAACAGTAAAGCATCCTGAGACCATTCATGTGTGGGGTTGCTTCTCATCCAAGGCAAAAGTGATAACTAAGTGGCTCTGGGACCAAAAAACGTTGAAATTTTGGGTCCATGGCCTGGAAACTCCCCAGATCTTAATCCCATTGAAAACTTGTGGTCAATCCTCAAGAGGCGGGTGGACAAACAAAAACCCACTAAATCTGACAAACTTCAAGAATTGAGTATGAAAGAATGGGTTGCTATCAGTCAGGATTTGGCCCAGAAGTTGATTGAGAGCAGCCCAGTCGAATTGCAGAGGTCCTGAAAAAGAAGCGCCAACACTGCAAATACTGACTCTTTGCATAAATGTCATGTAATTGTCGATAAAAGCCTTTGAAACGTATGAAGTGCTTGTAATTATATTTCAGTACATCACAGAAACAACTGAAACAAAGATCTAAAAGCAGTTTAGCAGCAAACTTTGTGAAAACTAATATTTTTGTCATTCTTTTTTTTTTTTTTTTTTTTGCATTTTTCCCCGATTTTCTCCCTAATTTAGTCGTGTCCAATTCCTTCCCATCACTAGGGGGCTCCCACATTAAGGCTACTACTACCACTCAGCCTGGAGGGCCGAAGACTATCACGTGTTTCCTCCGAACCACGTGACGCCAGCCGACCGCATCTTTTCGAACTGCTCGCTCGCGCACCGTTGGGGGCGTCGTAACACACTCGGAGGACAGCGCTATCCGCTCCCTCCGTTGCGTGAGCTCACAGACGCCCCTGACTGGCTGTAGAGCCGTGATTAATGTGGGAGCACTAAGTATATATATATATATATATATATTATATAAGTATACACATATATATATATATATATATACTGTACAGTCGTGGCCAAAAGTTTTTAGAATGACAAAAATACCTGCCTCCGAGTGGCGCAGTGGTTAAAGCGCTCGCCCTATCATCCGGAGATCGCTAGTTCGAATCCCGGGTGGTGCTGTAACCTCTCGCAGCCGGAGGTCTAGAGAGAGCTGATTGGCCGAGCTCTCTCAGAGGGGAGGGATGAGAGGTACTTATATATATATATATATATAAACTCAGTGTGACTGTTCATCCAATGTATGCATTCAACACCTGATTTTATTTTAATAAGTTATAAGAAATGATATTGACAGAATTATTTATTACAATAAAATGAGGTGTTAGTAGTAGTTTTACCCTGATAAAGATCTTCTCTCTCATTTGCAGTTTCACCCTATAAGAATGGCCTCCTTGTGTGTGCAAACCCCAGAGTCTGGTGGGTGCAGAAACAAAATAAATTAAATTGGCCAGCGCCTTTTTGCAAGTCCATCCAAAACCAAAACAGAGAGATCAAATCCTCCTTCCATTAATACAAAATTAGTGCAATATGTACTTTATATATATTCATACATACAGAAAGGAGGAATTTATCAATCATATTTAATCATAATCTTTTGCTTATAGCAGTCAGCATAATAAATAATTAAAATGTTTATTAATAAATTGAATAATAAATTCAATTAATACTTGCCTTGTGGGCACAGAATCTTTTTTTTTTTTTTACTTATTTATTAAATATATACAACTCTGGAAAAAAAACATGAGAGCACTGCGCTTTCCTTCAGAAAACTACTGGAATGGCATCAAGAGGAAGATGGATGGTCAGAAACCATCAAGCAAAGCTGAGCTGTTTGCTTCTTTGTAAAAAGAGTGGTATAAGGTTACCTAACAGCAATGTGAAAAACTGGTGGAGAGCCAAAACACATGAAAAATGTGATGCAAATTGGGGTTATCCCACTAAATGCTTATTTCTTAATGCTATTTAGCCAAAGCATTAAAACATTAAAAATATATATATATTAGCATTTAGTTTTATTTGATTAATTAAAGCTCTGCAAATATTGCATGATCTTGGGTTATTTTGATGTGTTGTGATGATGAAATTTCCTTTAAATATGCACTCTAAATAACAATAACTTTTATTTTGAATTTAAGAGAAATATTGTCAACAGTTCACAATAAAAAGTCAAAAATAAAACTGTCTAGGATTGGGTCTAATGAACAGGTGGTGGGGTGGATGACAAGATGATATGCTGAATTTCTTCAGAATTCTGCTAAGGGAGGGGAGGGAAGGTCCTGGAGTTCTGGTGTAGGAGTTGGGTTGGGAGCAAAGGACTGGCGGATTGCTGCAATTTTCTCATCACATTTTAAAGGTGTATCCCTGTGATATAGCAAAGTAGCACAAGCTGCAACATACAGTATACTGTATCTTATTAATTTTATCCCCTTGCTTGATAGTTTATTGTCATTAGTCAAAATAAAAAATAAACAACTTTAAGCAATCTAGACTTTAGCAATCTAACATTTCACATTTGCAACAACACATATGCCACCTCCTGTTTATTTTTATTAATGACCAGGTCAATGAGTTTGGAAAAAGTCAAGGTTAACAATGGTAAGGAAAAACTCCTTGAGATGGAAATAGGAAGAAACCTTTAGATGACTAAACAGGGAACCCATCCTCATTTGGGTGAAAACAGATAGCAGGGATTGTTTTGCAGTCATACTGTGTGTTAGGAGGCTGGAAGTTCAGTATAACAGGCGATGTGTTTAAGTTAATATGGAGTCCAGATCATTATTTAAGTCTCAGTTAGGTTACAATTGGGTGCAAACTGTAGAAAACGCCAGTCCTGAAAACTGAGCGACTACAGTCACCCAATTGCCTGGACCGTATTCATGGTAAAGTGAAACCATCGCCAGTCATTTACAGATTAAACTGACTGAACTTGAAGCCCTGAAGACATGTTATAGAAATGCTGCACAACTCCCTGTGAATGAGCGGTCATAGAAACCATAACATATTAGCACAATAGCATTTATATAATGTGTGATCTGTACAGTAGCCTGTACAGTAGCACCACCTGACCAATCAGATAGGTGTATATATATATATTTTATAGAATTTGGGAAGTTGCAATAAGATGTCAACTATGAAAATGTAAAAAAAAAAAAAAAAAAGTAAGAATTGGATCCTTAAAAGTAAGAAATGAGGTTATTATCTCAGAAACAGCACCGGAGCATTTTATGGTCTAGATAAGTTGTATCTGTAAATAACCATAAATGTACAGTGGTGTTGAGAATGTGAATTTCTGCATTTATTTATTTGTTAAGTTCTGTCATTTATTAATTTTCTTCTTTGCAACATCTGAAATGTGTGTGGAATCAGAGCACAAGATAGGATACACCCTGGATTCAGTGCCAACCCATCCCAAGCCACACACACACACTTCACACAGAGAATTCATCATTTCTTCACTACCCGACACACTGGATCCACTTCAGTTCGCGTACCGTTCAAACCGCTCCACAGATGACACTATTGCTCATCTTCTTCACATCTGGACAATAGAAGGGGGAATTATGTTAAAATGCTTTTCATCAACTACAGCTCAGCATTTAATACCATAATTCCCTCCACACTCACCACCAAGCTGGAGCACCTGGGACTCAGCTCATCTCTGTGTTAGTGGATCTCCAACTTCCTAACTGACAGACCACAGGCTGTAAGGATGGGTGGACATGTCTCAGCCTCCCTCACGCTCAGCACTGGAGCACCACAGGGTTGTGTTCTGAGCCCTCTACTGTACTCTCTGTACACACACGACTGCGTAGCCTCTACCAACTCTACCACCATCATCAAGTTCGCTGATGACACCGTCGTGGTCGGCCTGATCACTGACAACGATGAGACGGCCTACCTGGAGGAGATTGGGAATCTGGAGCACTGGTGCCAGAGGAACAATCTCCTTCTAAACGTCAGCAAGACGAAGGCGTTGGTAGTAGACGTTAGCACAAAGCAGGAGAGGAACTACCAGACCCCTGTCATCAACAACAGCCCAGTGGAGAGAGTAGACAGTTTCAGATACCTCAGTGTCCACATCACGCAGGACCTGTCATGGTCCTGTCACATCAACACCGTGGTGAAAAAGGCCAGACAGCGTCTTTACCTCAGACCTCAGACGCCTGAGAGGCTTCAGACTGCCCTCCAAGGTGCTCAGAAACTTTTACTCCTGCACCATAGAGAGCATCCTGACGGGAAACATCACGACCTGGTTCGGGAACAGCACCATGCAGGACAGACGAGCCCTACAGAGGGTTGTGCGATCAGCTGAGCGCATCATCCACACCGAGCTCCCTGACCTGCACTCGATCTACAGCAAGCGGTGCTGGACCAAGGCCAGGAAGATCGTGAAGGACCTCAGCCACCCCAGCAATGGACTGTTCTCTCTGTTGAGGTCAGGGAAGTGATTCCGCTCCCTGAAGGCCAATACAGAGAGACTGAAGAGGAGCTTCTACCCGCAGGCGATACGGTCTCTCAACCAGCACACCAAACAGTACTGACTGACCCACTTTACACACCCACACTCATGCTTCTTGCACTCTCTCTGGACATTCGGGACAATCATTGCACACCCTTCACACTTTATTCTATATGCACAAGTCACTTTAAGTATGAACACTTTACAGCATACTTGCACACCCCCTGGACATTCCTATTTATATTCCATATTTTTCTATACTGTACACCTAGGCTTTCTTATATTTTCTTATATCATATATTACACCCAGGTTTTCTTAATTTCTTTTATTTTTAAAAAATATTTTTCTTATTTTTCTTATATTTTTCTTATTGTATATTTGTATATTTGTACTGTACATATATTTTATTCTTAGTTAAATCTATTTCTACTTTCTTTATTATATTTTTCATATAAATAGTCTTTAATAGTCTTTTGTTCTAAGGTCACGGGCAGTCGCCTAAGCATTTCACTGCATATCGTACTGTGTATGACTGTGTATGTGACAAATACAATTTGAATTTGACAAATATGCACATTACAGGAATACATAATGGGAGTTAATCCCACATCCCCCATACAGTCCTGATTTCGTTCGAAGCCATTTCCAGATGTCTGAGCCAGTAGCTCTTAAAACTCAGAGAACTTTAGCCATGTTTTTGTTTATCCTTAATAAACATATCTAGGGCTTATAATTGTACTGTCTGAATGACTCTTTTTCCAGCACAAAATTGGCCATACGATTAACTAAATTGTACTTCTTTGTAACCATCTATACCAGGTGTTGGCAATCTCCAGAGCCGCATGTGGCTTTTTCATCCCTCTGCTGTTGTTCCCTGCGGTTTTGGAAAATAAATAATGAGTATTTAATTTAAATGTATAATTTTTTTTTTTAGACTTTTTTAGTATTTTAAATGTAATTCTAAATTTAAAGTGGTGACCTTGTAACCACTTAAATAAACTGTGGTTACAAAAAAAAAAAAAAAAAAAAAACTGTGGTTAAATAAACTTTTATTTAACTTTTTGTCACTCAAAATATCGATGTGCAACACCCACTGGCAGTCATTTTATTGAGCATTTTGAGGCCCAGTTTCATTCAGATTGACACAGAAGAAGACAGCATTTTTGGTTTGCTGCAGGTGGATCATTGGGATAAAAAGTTCTGCTTTTCATTTTATAAATATGAGGAGGACTCAAAAAGACTTTGAGTATTTTATTTGAAAGTGATCTTCAACCCAGTGTCTTTGGTGTTCAAAATGTTTTTGTTTCATGCAGTTAATTAATTTCATAAATCAAACAGACTATACTGTAGTTTATATATACACACAGTAGCATGAAGGTAAAATATATGCAGTGTTATCTTCACTTTAGATGTCAAAAGGGTTTTGTGGCTCCCGGCGTTTTCTTTTCTGTGGAAAACAGATCCAAAAACCTCTTTGTGTGTTTAAGATTGCCGACTCTCTGATCTATCCAAACATGACTAAGCAAAACTTGAAAAATGGTTCACATACAGTAGGCAAAGAAATCGCACAGTTACACATGATCTCATGCTGTTTTTGTTTCTATGACCCATAAAAAAAATAAAAATAAATAATAATAATAATATGCTCATTTTAAGAGTTCTATATTTGTGCAACATCACTCCGTATCCTAGTGGAAGATTTATGCTGTATTTAAATAATGTTATGTTAAATGTTTATAATTTAATATATTTTATCAATGTTTTGATAACAGTAACTTTTCTACCTGAAAAAGTATCAGAAAACCCAAATGCACAGTTTGATGTGTAATTTTTTATTAGCACATACATGCATATATGATTTATTTTGAAATGACCTATGCGGTGAAAACCTTCTACATTAAAGGTATCCAAGCACTAATGAAACACTGGGATGAGTGCATTCGTGTAGAGAAATAAAGAGAGTTTTTACTCTCAGAACTGTGTACTGTTATTCTGCACAATCAAAAGTCCTGTGTTTGACTCTTATTCATTAATATAACTTTTTTTTAAATTGTTGCTATCAGTGCAATACAACGAAAGATCAATGTTTAATGCTTTTTAACACAACCAGCATAGTTTATTTTTTAAATGTGAAGAACATAAACTAAGCAATGATATGTAATAAAATGTGCTTTAATATACATTTTGTGACATTCGTAAATGACCATAGATAAACTAAAATGAAATCATTATAAAACAAAAGCTTTATTCATTCTGTCCAAATTTGGAAATTAATATTAATTAACATTAATAAGTGAAGATTTAATCATTCCAGACTCAAGTTAGATCTGGCTTTTAAGAGGGCGCAGGTCAATTTCATCCATGTGTTCCTTCACCCACTGAATACTGGGGTCTGCACACACACGACGGCCCTTCTTCAGGGTAAAACTATAGGAAAGAGATGATTTACATTAAAAATAAAATTAATGTTTGGATTAATGCTTAACACTTCTCTTTCCTTAAAATAAAGCAGAAGGTTAAAACTTACACTATTCCAGGTTTTTTACAGTCACGTCGAGTTACTTCATACTCAGTAATGTAACGTACTTTAATTTCTTCATTATGGAAGTTGAAACAGCACATATCTGGTCCATTTCCACCTGTAAAAATAAAATAATTAATTTCTTAGTCACAGCTTTTGAAACATAGGATGATTTAAATGTATATTTAATGTGTACCCCTAACTCTTAAATATAAGTGTGATGGCATTTTCACTTAAAAAATAAAAAATTAAATAATTAATTAATGGTTTTCGGGACATGTTCTTCCAGAAAACAAATCAACGGCAGTATTGTAACAATAACTCGACTTCTTACACCACCTGGTCACTCACTATTTTAGTATAACAGCAAAACACACAATCATTTATTAACAGTGGTTATTTTTTTCCAACCTGGTTGTATTTTATAGGATTATTATAACTCAGATGAACCTGTGTAGTGATATTAGTTTCAGTTTAACTTTGTAGTACATGTCAGTTATGCTTCTAGTGTTTAGTTTTTGTTTAATTCAGTACATGACAACTGATTTAAACAAACTCAAAGATCAGCAATACGAATATGTACAAAGCAGCATGTTATAAAGGTTATATTATTTATTAAATGAAACTTTATCTTACTGTTGGCTGTAGTGAACGACTGAAGGCAGGCAAGAACCAGAAGAAGCAGCAGGAAAGAACAAGAGGACATGACTGTTAATTGTGAATTAAATGATGATGATGCTCTCCTTGTGAACAGAATGATGCTAACGCCGGTATCACTTCAGCACTGGTATTATAAGCTGATAAAAGGAGGAGGAGAGTGTGGTTTGAAAGAGGTGGCCATCATAGGTAATAAAATGTGTTGCTATGACTCAGATGACTAAAAATCACCTCAGTCACAGGAAACATGTTTGCGGGTTTCACGTAAAGTAAGATAGATTTGAGAGTTAAATGCTTTAAAGCCAAATTACAGCTAAGTAAAGTACAAAAATATATGGATCTTCATGTGAATAAAACTGTCGATTAACCAACACAATACATCATATACAATTAACATTAATCTTAAATGTGTGTAATTATTAGCATGGCCTGTTGTGAGTATGGCGGGTGTGTGGCGAGCAGGCATGGTGTTAGGGTGTTAAAAGAGATGATCAAGATAGCGATTAGGATGCTATTTTGCACATCAGCACACAGGATGTCGGCATGAGTCTGAACAGGGTGATGATATGGACATTAGTAAGGTACATGCAAGTGTTTAACATAACAGAATGGCTAAAAATAAGACAATTCAAAGTGCATGAGCGTATCTTTCTTTGTCCAACCAACTCTAAACATTTTGATTCCATTATAACTTTTTTTTAATACCCTTATTTAGATTAGTTTATTTCTTGGTATTTGTTCTGAATACCAGAACTAGCTATGTTGCCAAATGGCTACAGCTGAAAATTTTCAAAAAAGGTGACCCACTCCCAAAAAAATCTCTAAATGATGGATTTTTGTAGCATGTCCAATAAGTTTTGCTAAGTTATCACTTTCCAAACCACACAGGCAGAAATGTACAGAAAAGCAAGCAACCTGGTACGATAAAGATCTCTCCAGAGAGAATTGCGGCAACTACCAAGGTTCTGGGGGTTACATTATAGACCATGCTGATAGGATCAAATTCCACTCAGTCACAGTGTACTAATCTCCCCAATAGAGTGTTTGGACTGATGGCACTGAAGGAGGTTGTCTTCTTAACAGAGACATTACAAAGTGCTACTGGTTGCTGTGGATCAGTTAATTTGGAGTGGGAGCTCGGTGGGTAAAACACTGAATAGTAAAATTGCAAATCTGAGTGAGGCTTTCAACTGTGCAGATGTTGCTCAGGATTAGTGCAAAACAAATTTAAACTACCTTCTAACAAATGCAAATTAGCAATAGATTTTTTTTTTTTTTTTCTGAACATGGTTTCAGGACATTTAGTTTCAACATTGTTAAATCTGTTTTTATTTATTTATTTTACTTTTTATTGTTTTTTTTGTGACTTGTGTGTTAGGGTGGGGGTTAATTCTGACCTTTCTTTCAATATGAAGGTACAGGGTAGGTTTAGTATAATGCAATCTTGTGTCAGCAGCACGGTGGTGTAGTGGTTAGCACTGTCGCCTTGCACCTCCAAGGTCCAGGTTCGATTCCCGTCTCTGTGTGCATGGAGTTTGCATGTTCTCCCTGTGCTTGGTGGGTTTCCTCCGGGTACTCCGGTTTCCTCCCACAGTCCAAAGGCATATTAGGTAAATTGACATTACCAAATTGCCCGTAGTGTGTATGTGTGTGTGCCCTGCGATAGATTGGCACCCTGTCCAGGGTGTATCCCGCCTAAGTCTCCTGGGATAGGCTCCAGGTCCCCGTGACCCTGAATACAGGATAAAGTGGTATAGAAGATGAGTGAGTGAGTGAGTAATCTGGTGTTAAAGTAGCTACCTCAAATAAAATTCCTGTTCAACTCTTCTCTAACTGTGTACTTCCCTTTCTGTAAAGCTCTTACACGCCACTTCAGGCACATTTCTAAAAAAAATTAACTACAGAAAATTCACAATTCGTTTGAGAATTCCTGAATTTTACCCATTTTTGTGCTGTGGTGTACACCCCGGCTACAAAAAGTAAAAGTCCTGCCACATATTTGTTCCACTTATTAACTAAACCAGCTGAATTTAATTAGCACAACTTTTCAGCCAGAAAAGAAAGAACTAATTTCTGACATCACCTGATTTGAGTACAGGGAGAATTATAATCCATACCATTCTCAGTACTTTTTGCCGCCACTGTATTATCTCACATGCACACACAAACACACCAGAGTGAGAGAAAGAGAAAGATAGAACGGTTGCACTATCCCTGCTTATACTAAGATGGCACAATTAATCCACCCATGAAATAGCTCATAATTCTAGACTGTTTTTAATAACCAGAGCTTTTTTTGATGTATGGGCATGCATGTCTTTCAGCTTTGCATGCAGCACTTAATTGCCTACACTGTAAAAAAAAAAAAAAAAAAAAAATGCTAATTTTACAGACAATAACTTTACAAATTTTATAGTAGTTTTACTTTTTTTTTAACTACGTACAAATCTCTGTAAAATTACAGAAATTATCTGTTAATTATGTGTTGTTTTTTTAACAGTAAAAATACCACATTATTTTTACTGTGTTTTTTCTGTTTTTTTAAATTACGTACAACTTTATGTAAAATTACAATAATAAGTTGTATTTAAATATGAAACTCATTAGATGAAGGTTAATATCTATACTATTTTTTGTGTGTGTGATTTTGAGGTAAATCATATTAGTTTTAAAATACCCTGCTGAAAAATCCAGAATAGACCAGCATATCTTATATGCTGCTCTATGCTGGTTAATACTGGTTAGTGCTGGTCTGATGCTGGTTTAGCTGGTGAACCAGCATATCTAATGGAAGACCAGCATATTTACGCTGATGAGACCTTACCACCAGCATTGGTCTTGCTGGTTAGTGCTGGTCTGGTGCTGGTTTAGCTGGTGAAACAGCATGACGGAAGACCACCATGCCTGCTGAAAAATCCAGCATAGGCCAGCATGATTTATATGCTGGGCCACCAGCAAGGTTTTGGAAGTTAAAATTGGTTACCATTTTAGTTCATTATCTTTTTTTTAATAGCTAATACTGAAAATAATGTGTGAGGTAAATACATGGACTGTGTAGTGTTACCTTTAAATGGATTTACATAGAAGAGAAAAAAATAATCAATTTACTAAAAACATGTAAATACATTATTTTACATTTATTAAATATCAATGGGTTGTCTAAAAACACAACACAAACATTTTATATAGATGCACTTTTTTTTTTTTTAAGTAATCAATGGAAATCACTTAAAAAGGAACAAAACAGCATAGACCATCATGGCTGGTCACCAGCTTGACCAGCAATTATACCAGCAGGGTTACCAGTATACCAGCACCATGGGGTCAGCTGTTCCGGCATTGGGACCACTTGCATTTTTTCCATCATTTTTAACCATACACATACGTGTATTGCATCGATTTATGTCTTTACTTGTTAATGTACACTCGCATATCAATAAAACATTGTGCTTTTGTAAAATAAAGAAAATAGAAAGTTTTTACTCTTATAAGTGTGCTCTGTTATTCTGCACAATCAAAGGTCCTGCTTTTTATCAATCAACTATATAAATTTTTTACTTTAGTTAATGGAAAATCCAGTATATTCAGGGGAAAATTAGTATATTCTAGATAAAGTGAAATATTAAAAGCGTTTTAATTTATATCTTTGATTCAATGGTTGCACGTTTAATACTTCTGTAACACAATGGTTGACATTTACCTCCTGTTTTATCTCCATTCAACTTCTCTTCTTTACTGGTGTTGGTGCTGTGAAAGAGATATTGAAAATATATAACATGTTACATATATATATAACATTACTTACATATCACAACATACATAACATATTTCACCTCAATATAATATTTTTATTCAAATTCTGAGAGAAATGTTGTACTACGTAATTGTTATATTTCACAGCTTTAGTTACTAGTACAGTACGCAGCACATTTATGTCATCAACTGTAAATTCATTAATGTTTAAGCACACTGTTTTGTGTGTGGAGTACGTGTAGTACTTTTGCCCTTTAAATACATATTAGAACATCATGTACTTATGACTTCAACTTGAGTAAAAGGTTTGAAGTTCTATTTGTTTAAACAAAGCTATGTAGTGTTATACTGCTAATCAAACTTCCTGCCTCCAGTGACTGGAGCTGTGCCGGACTCAGAGCTCTGCTCTCTGCAGTGTTACTGCTCCTGCATTTACGTTTTTCAAACAGTTTCCTACAGCAGCGCGCTTCAGTGTTTAATCATGTTAAATACTCACATAGAGTAACAGATAAAACACCGCCAGAGCCCGGAAACACTGCACCTCATCTCTGCTGTTTAAACTCGCTCTGGTCTGCGTTTCCTCCTTAAAGTGTCGGAGTGAAACACGCAGACTCGCGGTTCAGTGTGTGTGAGGTGGACCGTTACAAACGCGCTAATTATCTGAACATGCTAGTTTTATATCCTCGCCACAGTGGCGGGCGGCTGCGCAAAAACATGGCACTTGGTGGGAGAAATTCAAATAATGCGGCGGTCACAACCGCGGCCACCTACAACGAGAAACCCGGAGGAAAGCACGACATGCACGCGCACGCTGCTCGGTGTTAAACGAATAAATCTCTCCTTTTACACCGGATTTTAATGATCTGTATTAACCGCGCTGTAGCTGAGCAGTTTGGTGGTTGGAACAGACAAGCTAAATGACAGTGAACACCAGGACTGGCCTGTTGCTAGGTAGCTATCGTTAGCTCTGGAGCGGCTGTGACAGGATTCAGAACAGTAGTTCTTGTTGTTTTTGTTGTTAAACATAAAGAATATTGAGTTGGAATGAGTGATGATTGTAGTTCCTGAAACTAATCAGTATAATTACTCCATTGCTAAATATTTTGATTCAGATGTATCAAAAATATTAAATGCATGTAAAAAATTTAATTCAGTTAGTCGAACACCAATTTCTATTAGTGACATAAACTTAAATTATAGTGTAAGTTTAAGGCAAAATGAATAGTTAATATATTATCTAAAATTTCGCATTGATTTTAAAATACTACTTTTGACGTATAAAGCATTAAATGGTCTCGCGCCACAGTATCTGAGTGAACTGCTAGTGTCTTACGATCTGCCACGCCTACTTCGATCAAAGAATGCAGGCTGCCTGTCAGTACCACGTATTATTAAAACTACAGCAGGGGGCAGAGCTTTTTCTTACAAAGCCCCGAAGTTATGGAATAGTCTTCCTATTAATGTTCGGGACTCAGACACAGTCTCAGTGTTTAAGTCTAGGCTAAAAACCCATTTATTTAGCCAAGCATTTTGTAAATAGATGAACCTTAGGTAAAGGAGCAGATCTGGGGGACTCATGGACGTAGAGTATTCTGGTGAACTGGTATGTTTAGATGCTGTCCTCCCCACTCTCATTGATCACTCAGGTTTGTTGATGGTGAAGTGATTGGTCGCTTTGCATCTCAGTTCCCCCTCATGTCTGCGTTTTCTTTTGGCTCTCCCTAATAGTTATGCTGTCATAGTTAGTCCTGCCAGAGTTCCTGTTTCCACCCTGCAGTAAATATACCTTCACCTTATCTGTTATGTAACTGTGACCAGACCTAACCATAGCTAATTAAGCTCAATTCAATTTAATTAAATTTTATTTGTACACCACTTTGGAAATTCTGGACTAACAGAAGCTTGTTTAAATAAACCAATTAGTCAACGTAAACACCAAAAACCTGAGAATACTTACCAAGATATAGTGAATCAAGACAATAGACAAGACCTGACAGTCAACTTAAAAGTCCAATGAAAACACAAAACAGATATAGTGGATACAGTGACAAGAGAGACAATTGACTTTTTAGGACAAATGATTAACAAGGATAGGTGATAGCAAATTGTCTATGCAGCTGACACAGCCAAAGAATTTAGCACATTGTGGCCAATAAACCACGAGGCAGACATGCTTATCCAGTGTTCTAGAGTAATTAGTGATTTGTGTGTCTGTGTGTTTTAGTTCTGAAACTTCCTTCTCACTGCTTCTCACCCAGAAATCACACATTATATATAGATAGATAGATAGATAGATAGATAGATAGATAGATAACAAAACACATGGGGAAAATGGAGTAGGATGTGGGGTTTTACCAAATAAGTGAGAGGAGACACATAACTGGTCTTTGTGAGGGAATGCTCACCAAATTAAGCCTATAATATATAATATAAGGTGAATGTTGCACTTCCCCACACATGTTTTGCAGTTATGAACAGCAGGCCTTTATTGAATGAAGGAAGACACTCAGGAGGAAGTAGCACAGTTGATCCCTAAAAAGTCATCAAGAACTGTTAGAGTGGCCTGGTAGCTCAAACACCTATACACAAGAGATCCTTACTGTATACACTGGGTCAGTAAACACAGAATAATTTGCTTCAGGACACGGACATCAAACTGTACTGAAATACAAGAGGACTTGGCTATGTAAGTTCACATCAGGAGCTAAAGTGCTCATAATTACTCAACTATGCAAAAAGATAGAGATGATTTATTAGTTTCACCCATCAATTTCTTGAAAACCATGAAGAGAGGATGTTTCCACAATGGAAGGTTTCTGGCAATGGAAAAAGGTGGAGCTGGGACCCCTGATCCATGTGGAGACCACCTCACACCATCAAAGAGACCATAGAGAATACAGGTTGACAGGTTGACAGGTTGAAGGAGGAAGTTTTCGATATGTGTGTTTTCCTATGCCCAGGTGTCCAAACCTATCATATGTAGCTACTGGTAAATTGCCTAAACAGAAAACAGTGAAAATAAAAACAGTTCTTGACATAGAATAGCCCCACAGTGATTGGAGCAGCCCAGTAGTCTTCGTGTTCAAGTTTGTTGGATCAGGCCGGTACTGTGTAGCCTATGAAAAAGTCAATGCTGGTAATAAATAAGAATCTGCCTAGTATTGATGAACTGCTTAGTGGATTAGGCAAATCTTTCTTTAATTTGACAATGCATTTGATTATTAAATATTGGTAGATTCCCTTGACTCTAATATACTATGAAAAAAATATCCACACCATTCAGATTTAAGTGGAAGTATGATATTTGGCGTTTCACTTGAGTCATGGTCAGATGCATCCCAATGTGATAAGACTCCATCATCTGCATGCCTGACCAAGACCTAAGATCAAAAATCCACCCATGTAGTGGTTAGGGGGTTGTATGCTGGAGTGTAAGAGCTTCATAAAAATGCAAATGCAATGTAAGATTGGGGGAGGGGTGGATAGGAAGAAAATTAGGTCATGGGTTTATTTTACAGAGTGAGTTTACCACAAACCTCACTTGAAATATTACAATATGGAACAGAAGTCTGAATTACCCCTTCATTCTCCACCAACAAAAGGCTATTAAAATTTTTTGAAACAAAATGGTCCACTACCATGAAATTGTTAGCAGCTAGAGCCTAAATTAAGTGTTATTGAAAAATATTTACATATACATAAACCAAAGGGTAGGACCACTTATAAAAGCAATTATTAAATAAAATTTAAAAGCACATTCTCAAACACAAGTTGGTTTACCTGGTCAGGGTTCTGAGAGTAACATCAGCCTAAAACCATGTTGTGGAGGTTAATACACTGTGACTGAGTGAATTTCACACCCACAGCATCGATGAGAGCTTCATCACCTTCACCACAACTACTACCATGAGAGGTCCTACTACTCACTAAGTAGATCAACATCATACTTCAAACAATCAAGTAAGTATATCATAATAATAATAATAATAATAATAAAAACAGTTTAACACATTTGACTTTGCTCTGACCAAAACCAGTACCACAGGGGCCTCCGAGTGGCGCAGTGGTTAAAGCGCTCGCCCTATCATCCGGAGATCGCTAGTTCGAATCCCGGGTGGTGCTGTAACCTCTCGCAGCCGGAGGTCTAGAGAGAGCTGATTGGCCGAGCTCTCTCAGAGGGGAGGGATGAGAGGTACTTAGTGCTCCTACATTAATCACGGCTCTACAGCCAGTCAGGGGCGTCTGTGAGCTCGCGCAACGGAGGGAGCGGATAGCGCTGTCCTCCGAGTGTGTTACGCCGCCCCCAACGGTGCGCGAGCGAGCAGTTCGAAAAGATGCGGTCGGCTGGCGTCACGTGGTTCGGAGGAAACACGTGATAGTCTTCGGCCCTCCCGGCTGAGTGGTAGTAGTAGCCTTAATGTGGGAGCCCCCTAGTGACGGGGAGGAATTGGACACGACTAAATTAGGGAGGAAATCGGGGAAAAAAAAAAAAAAAAAAACAGTACCACCTGTTCTTAAAATTTTTATTATTATTATCAACTCAACTAAAAACCTTCATGAATGGAAGGAAAACCCAAATGTTCAGGTGCAAAACTACTGACTGTCTAAAGGCCCGGCAGTGACAGTATCACAATACAGGGATGTAAACTCAAGACTCCATGATCAGGATCTTAAAGCCTTAATTACTAAGCTATCAGTTTTGGGATCTTCAACTGGCAGACTGAATTTCAGATAAAGAGCAACCAAAGTTTTTATTTTTTATTTTCACCCAAACAAGAAATGACCAAACAACCACAATATAATGTCAATATAGCAGCTGCCAAGTTCACTGTATGTCTATTCTCTTCTTTAAGTCTATCTATTCTATTCTATTCTGTTCTGTAAGTCTGTCTATGATAATTTTTGGTTTTCCACAGCCAATCAAACAACCTTAGCACTGTGTTGCTATACCACACCAAAAGTGTTGGAGCCATGACAAGCCATAGTATTGAACCTGTTGTGATGTAAAGTTTGTAAAAAATAGGATATGGGCTTTAGATTAAGGCTTTTTTTTTATTTTTTATTTTTTATTATTCACCCTGTTCTGTGACATGTGAAATTATGACATGGATGGTTTAACCCTTTACATTTGCTGGATCCATTACTTCTCATTTAGTATTTAGACAATAGTCCTAGTTCTTGTGTACCATCAAACCAATAAAAGGGTTAAAAACGTGAAAGCTGTAACAATAGAGTCAGAATGTTTAAAAATCTTAAAATGTCATTGAATAAGTTTATTTTTCCATGCATTATCTTTAAGAGTCAAAGAAGTAGAAAGTGGTCATGGTAATTTTTAACAAGGAATTCAATGTAACAGGTTTTTTTTTTATTTATATATTTTTGTCTTTTTTAGTTATTAACCTCAGACAGGGGTTAATGGAACTTAATGTTCCATTTCACCTTCATGTTCATGTAACACGCAGTGTGCTGATGTGCAAAAATAGCAAGCTAATCATGATCACTATCAGCACCTTTAACCCACCTAACACCCCACCACCCCACACACACAAACACACAAACACAGGCACTGTTTTGCTGACCAATGTTTTTTTTTTTTTTACATTCTCTCAGATGTTTACTCTAATTTATTTAAATTGTTTTAAAGGCCTTCGCATTTTATTTTGCTATTTTTTTTCACCATATATTGTATAATTCAACTTTATAGAATAAAAAAAGCAGAATGTTATGTATTGATTTCTCATATCTAGGCAGGGGATATAGAAGTACAGGCCATGCTAATAATGAATATGTATGGTGTGTGATAAGTTAATTGGTTAATATACGGTTTTACTTCAGGAAACATGACTGTGGTTTCACATAAACCCAGATACATTTTAGTGTTAATACTTTATAGTCAACCTTACAACTAAATAAAATCATACACTTCAATGGAAATCTCAAAATGTATGAATAAAATAATAAGTAAAATATGAATCTTATGTCTTTCAGTACCATAACAACAACAACAACAACAACAACAACAACTACTCCTCCATCCTACTATGAATAATAATAATAATAATAATAATAATAATAATAATAATAATAACCTTGGTGGTTCTCAGGAATAGGGGCAAGGAAATTGGTGTGGAGAGTGAGTCAGTGAATGATACTGCTTTATGTAGATATTGCTATTTTCCAAATATTTTATGTGTATTTACACACACAACCTCCTCAGGGGACTTTCTTAACATCTATAAAAAAACAGACCTTTTTCTTGAACAATATTATCCTACAAACAAAGTGGTCAGGAGATGTTGATTATTTATTTATTTATTTTTAAACAGAAGCTCTGACAGTAGGGAAGCTACAAATCACATGATTATATTAATGCACTTATTCAAATACATTATTAGAATACTGTAAGTGCATTAATATAAATCATGTGATTTATAGCTGATCTACTGTCAGAGCTTCTGTTTACATTATTATTTTTTATAACAAAAGATGATTCACAAATTATTGTGGTATAAGAGAAATGAAATACTTTAGGGCATGTGTTGGGATGTATTTTGTATTGATATGATTATATCTGTATGATTCTTGATTATTTAACCATAACAGCACACCACATTTTATTCCTCAGTTGCTAATCATAGAAAGTTATACATGTTATGGTAATAAAACAGGGAAAAACATGATTATAAACACTTAAATACAGTTTGTTCACTGCCTTTGGTCCAAAAAACAAACAAAACAAAACCAAATGTGTTAAAATGTGCTGTCCATTGATATGAATGCAGCAGGACACATTTAAGGCAGAAAATAAACAAGCCACTGTTAAGCAACTACAACAGCTTCAGCTTCAATACTGCAAATCACTGGTTCTAAACACCTCTGCAAATACACCGTATGACCAAAAATATGTGGACATCTCTACTTCAAACAAAGTTTGTCAGCAAACAGAGATTTATAGTGTCCCTGTATTTTAATGACTAAGTGGCCGAAACCCTTATCTATCATGATGTTGCCCATGTGAGATCAACAAAGCCAGCTCAATGAAGGCATGATATATATATATAAGGCTATACTGGAACAACACGAGTGTCCTATACAGAGCCCTGACTGAACTTTACCCCACTGAACACTTTTGGGTTGAACTGGAACTGTAGCCTCCTCGACATCCCAACATCAGCGCCTAGAGCTCACTAATGCTCTTGTACTGTAGCTAAATAAACACAAATCCAGACACTCACACTTCAACATCTAAATGCCTTCCCAAATGTAACAGATAAGGGGCAAGTAATAGAGAATGTGCCTAATATCTGCATCTTACACTAATGAAGCATTTTCACACCATTTATATTTAGAAACTTTACCATTCTCTTCCATTTCATTCTATTCTATTTTGAACCAGCATTAACATTTTCCTTACAGTAGTTTTTATTATTATTATTATTATTATTATTATTATTATTATTATTATTATTATTATCATTGGATTGGACTAAACATGCCACTTCCACTCCCCATGTGCCTCACTAAGCCTTGGCCACCAATGATCCTGTCACCAGTTCACTGGTTCAACACTCTAATAGAGGACAACTCCAATACTGCAGCTCTTGTGGGATGGTCCATGTCCAGTGGTGCGGACAGACCAAAAGTGCTCCAGGAAAGGAAAACTCGTGAATCAGTGACAGGATCATGGGTGGCCAAGGCTCATTGATACACATAGGGAGTGAAGTACCAGCCCATGTAGTCACTAAGTAAGCACTAATGTAGAAAAGGCAGGTGGTCTCAAAATTTTAACCTGGATGGCTATGCAGCAGTAGCATGCAGCGGCCACTCCGGAGCCAAAATGGTACTACTTTGTTTATTTTGTGTTGTAGCAAGTTTGTTTTGCACGTTATATGGACACCACCCTGAGAACTGGGCCCCCCCAGGGCTGTGTGCTCAGTCCCCAACTGTCCAAATTGCTGACTCACAACTGTGTAGCAACACACAGTTCCAACCACATCATCAAGCTTGCTGATGAGACAGCATACAGAGAGGAATGCAGAGGCTAATAGACTGGTGTAAAGACAACAACCTGCCTCTGAACGTCGACAAGATAAAAGACATGGTTGTTGACTTCAGGAGGACACAAAGTGACCACTCTCCGTTGAACATCAACAGCTCCTCTCTGGAGCTTGTCACAAAATTCCTGGGTGTCCACCTGGAGGAGAATTTCACCTGGTCCCTCAACACCAGCTCTTTGCACAAGAAAGTCCAACAACACCTTTTCTTCCTGAGAAGGCTGAGGAAGGCCCAGCTTTCACCAATGATCCTGACCACATTCTGTAGATGGATTATCGAGAGCATTCTGAGCAGCTGCGTCACTGTCGGGTTTGGAAATTGTGCCATATCGTACCTTACAGCGGTAAGTGAGGACAGCAGAGAAGATCATCTGGGTCTCTAATCCTTCTGTCAAGAACATCTACACCACATGCTGCATCCGCAAAGCCACCAGCATTGTGACTGATCAGACACACCCCTCACACACACTCTTCACACTCCTACTGTACCATCTAGAAAAAGGTACCAAAGCATTCAGGCCCTCACATTCAGCTTCTCTCCACAAGCCATCTGTCTCCTCAACAGAAAGGGACTGGCGTGATTGACATACACACACACACACACGCACACACGTGCAAACACACTGATCAACAACCATCTAACCATGGTACACACCAACCTGTAATTGCTCTTTTGCACAATATTCAGTACTTAATTGCACAAAACTATTTACTTTGCTACTACTTACGAGGAATGTCTACTGTTTACTGTTTCTTTGCCTACTACTTCACCTCATTACCTCATCACCACAATATATTTAATTGTGTCATGTTGTCGTGTTGTCATTTTGTCGCTCTTGTTCGCACATTTCCATGTGCACAGTATGTTGTCTCTTTTGTATAGAACTTAGATAACGTTTTATTAACTTAAAAATGTCTATCTGTTTTGTCTCAGCTAGCCAGCTACATACCACTGAAAGGAATCATGACAGAGCAGTGTTTCTGTTTGTGTTTGTGTGTGTGTGTGTGTGTGTGTGTGTGTGTGTGTTTGTGTATGAAGGTGAGAGGAGGAGGGAAGAGGCACACTGTCAGGCACACACAAAGTGGAGGCTGAGAAGGGGAGAGAGAGAGAGAGAATGGATCTTTAACCTCTCTAATGACTCTTGCTTTTGCTTTACACGTGTGTTATAATATACAGTACACGCGCACTGTACACACATCCATACAAACACAAAATAAAAGATGTTGTTTTTCAACATCTTTTTGTTTTTCTAGTCAAACTTTATTTAAAATTTTCGGTTGTCTTGCGGAACGCTCACAAACGGGGTTCCACTGAGCATAGAAAATATGAGGATGACTTTGAACTGCAATTAATATGAGCAACTACGCTGTATTGTCTTAGGACTGCTATTTAAAAAGGACGCCTTCTTCCATTGCACAGTGGTCCCTTTCCGATCGTCATATTTCCATTGTAGATAGTTTTGGCAGTTTTTTTTTTTTTCATCTCATGCAAACCTCTTGTCCATCCACCCCTTCACTGATCTGTTTTGTGACAGCTTCATTAAGTGGTACAGGATGTGACCAATGCTGATAGGTGGAACTTGGCTAGTTCTCTAAATTTAACTCAATATGTTTTGCAGTTTTTCAGCAGGAAGCCAGTGTGGTTACACAGTGTAGAGTAACATGAGTGTGTGTAGGAGGACTCTTACTCCTTCACCTACATATTCTATACTGTATATTTAGTACTGTGTATGATGTACTTTTGAATGTATGTTTTTATAAAAAGTTTTATTTAAAAACATATTTTTAGACATAGTGATAATAGAAACATTGCATTTAATAAAACATTACAAATAAAATAAAAATTATAATTTCGCCTAAAAAAAAAACATCAACAAAAACATCAAGCATCAACAAATAATGATGGTTAACTAATAAAGTTTGATTTATATTGCAGGATTAGGGTATATAACTTATTTTTCTATTAATGCTCCTTTTCCAAAGTCTAAAGGAAAGTGTGTGATCAATCAGCTTTGGCATATTAAACCACAGGAACTATGAGCTAGTTTTCTTCCTTTTCATCCCTCCCTCACTCTTCTTTTGCTTTTTTGTTCTTGTTAAAGCTCTGCTACTCCACTTAACTTCACAATCCAGTGACCATTACATGAACCTTTGTGATTATTGAATCACACATGTTGTATGTACAGTAAAGTACTTGTCATTTTCACCTCAAGTCATTTTATCATATGTGTCTTCATATTATTCACTTGATGTCAAACATATTTTGTACTGCATGCATCAATTCAGATGTGCAGTTTTAAAGGCTTCTATAGTGATAAAGTTGTAACATTACATGTTGACAATGACATTCTCACATGTGGAAAATGTATACTTATATAAAATAAATGTACGCCTATCAGCCATAACTTTAAAAGCCCCTCCTTTGTATTGTGTACGTCTCTTTTGAACCTTCAAAATAGTTCAAAAGCATTTCTTGGACTCTGTGGTACAGTATCTGGCACCAAGACATCTGCAGCAGAACATTTAAGTCCTGAAAGTTGCAAAGTGGGGCCTCTGGGGTACATGCAGGAAACCAACCAAGCAACCAAACCTTGTAAACTGCATGCACACAGATGAATGAAACGTAATAAAATCACAGCTATCTGGCATTATTTGGTCTGCAGCAATTTTGGCTAGACACAGAGAGAGAGAGGAGCTCCTGTGGGGAAAATGATGTGAAGTAGGAATCCTTTTAAACGTACATTCACATCAAATACCACACAGAGATTTATCAGTAATCTCCCAGAGTTACCAACTTTGATTGGATCGCCATCTGACTTGACAGTACTGGATCAGGTGACTGAACTTTTAGAGTCAACATTTCTTTATACCTTAGATAATGTAGCTCCAGTTAAAAGGAAATTGATTAGAGATAAGAAACTCGCTCCCTGGTATAATGATCACATGCGCAGTTTAAAACAGACCGCTCAGAAATTAGAATGTAAATCGCGTCAAATCAAATTGTTAAGATTTCAAATAGCTTGGAAGGAGAGCATCCTGAATTATAAAAAAGCCCTCAGTGATGCTAGATCAACGTATCTCTCCACTCTTATAGAAAATAACAAAAATATTTATTACAAAATATTTTTGTAATAATTAATACCGTAGCCAAATAAACCAGAAATAAGACCACTGCATAAATCTCCACAACAACAACATACAGTAGCGAGGACTTCATGAAATTCTATAATAATAAAATTGTAAACATTAGGCATAAAATTGAGGCTTTGAAACCGGACAATGTAATTGATGCAGATGTTAAACTAACCATGTCAGATCGGAGCCTGGAATACTTTACTCCTCTTGAAAAGAATGAATTAATTTCATCTCTTCTGCAAATTCATCAACCTGTATATTAGATCCATACCGACACATTTTCTCAAACAGATAGTGCCAGAAATAACAGAACCCCTGTTGAAAATAATTAATTCTGGGGGGCGCTGTTGAGCTCGTAATTGGAGGCTCCGGAGGATTATTGTTAAAATTGTTATTAAATTGCGCTTTCAAGTTTTAATTTCACTGCTATTCTTCCCCGTTACCAGTTTTATTTGTATATTCATCTTTAGAGGTGGTTACAATGTCCGGTAAAAATACTAAAACCCGTAGCACAACGCAGTCACAACTGAGGCCTAATCCACAGGTCACGGCCTCACCTTCGCGTGAGTCGCCGCCGCGCGCTGACCCCACCGTTCACCAGGCAGTTTCTGTGATTGACACTGGTGCGCTGAAGCTCGAAATATTGTCATCTTTGAGGAACGAAATCGCGGATATTTCTAAGGCGGAACTGCGTGCTGCATGGGGGGACGACTTGTCCACAATCAAATCGGAGTTACAGGCTGTAAAAACACAACTGGCTAATGATAAGGCCGCCATTGATGCCGGACTGTCTGCGCTAAAGGGTACTGTAGGTGAGATGGAGCGCTCGCTCTCCGATTGTACCGATGACATTACTTTAATGCAAAGTAAGATACAACGTCTTACTGCAGACCTACTTAAACTGGATAATAAATGCGAAGATTTAGACGCCAGATCACGGCGTAATAATGTTCGCATAATCGGTGTTCCTGTGGGTCCTAACAGCTGCACTACTTCTAGCATCGCTGCGTTGCTTAAAGAGCCTGGAGAAGGAGCCGACTTTGGACAGATCTCGCCGCACTCTACAGCCTGTACCAAAGCCTGGTGAACCACCTCGAGCCGTTGTGGCCAGATTTCACTACCACGGTGAATGCCTTGATGCTTTATGTCGGGCCAGAGAGTTAAAGCAGATTAAATTCAAGGAATTGAGTATTTCTGTTTTCCCCGACCACACAGCAAAAATTGCAAAAGCTCGTGCTTCTTTTAATGAGGTTCGGCGACAACTCTGTTTTATCCAGCGCGGCTGTGTAGGAAAAGATTTTCTTTCGGCTGATGAAGCAAAAGACTACATTAAAACTATGCAAACGGCGTGAACTGCACTCGTAGTGTTTTAAATAGTTGTTCATATATTTAATTTCAATTCAGTTTTTATTGTTGAATAGGGGTTTTCTTTTCTTTCTCCCTTTTTTTAAGCGAAATGTGTAATCGGTTTACAAGTTCTGATGCTACCTCTGTCTATGCAAGCTTCTAATTTAGCAAAGTTAGTGTTTTGTCTAGATATATTGCACTCCAGCCCTTGGGTCGTCTTGAGAACCAAATATTTAACGTATGCCAAGGATGTATCATTGTGCATATTTGGTCAATGTATGAGGGATGATCCTAGGTGTATTCACCTCTAGGGTTTTAGTTTGTTTGTTGCTGTTGTTTTTCTCTCTTCTCTTTTTTTTTTCTTGTTCTTCTTTCAAGATGGTAATAATTTATCTATACTTTCTTGTAAGCTGGGGATGAGAATTAAGTTACTTCCACTTGCGTGTAATTTTGTATCTATTTAATCCGTGGGAGCCTTTTTGTTTGTTTTTTTTCTTTTTCCTTCTTCATTGGGCTCACTCTCCGAGTCGTGGCCACAGTTACTGTGAGAGCGACTTTTGTTTTAGTTAGTTTAATTAGCTGTCTCCTAGTGTTTGTTAGGATGGAGACTCTAGGTTTGTGTTTTATGTGTGCTTGTGTGTGTGCGCGTGCATGTGGGGGGAGGGGGGTGTCATCCTTCTGGCTCTTTGCAAATCTTTATAATTTTTCACTTTTTTTTTTTTTTTTTTGATAAATGGCTAGTTCCTCTGTAGGCCCAAGTTTAGCTCGGAATGGTACGCCTATCCGTTTTCTCAGCTGGAACATCAGAGGTATGGGTAACCCAATTAAAAGATCGAGTATTTAATCACCTGAAACGTTTACATGCTGATATAGTGTTTTTACAAGAAACACATCTTCAAGTTAAGGATCATCATAGGCTTCTCCGTCCCTGGATAGGTCAGAGTTTTCATTCTAATTTTAATTCTAAGTCACGGGGTGTGGCCATATTAGTAAACAAAAAGATACAGTTTTCATCTAACCATATAATTGCTGACAGAAATGGCAGATATCTTATTGTTGCAGGCACACTAATTCAGACCAAGGTCTTGTTGGTAAATGTCTATGCTCCAAACTTCGATGATCCAGATTTTGCGAATAATTTACTTAGTAGCCTTCCCTGCTTAAACACTCACCTGATAATTTTTGGCGGAGATTTAAATTGTGTTTCTGATCCAGTTTTGGACCGCTCTAGTTCTCGCGTTATGTCCCAGTCTGCCATGTCTAAAATATTTTTGGATTTCATGTCACAGAATGGCCTTGTAGACCCATGGAGATTCCGTAATCCTGTAGATAAAAAAATTCTCATTTTTTTTCTCAGGTGCATCATTCATATTCTAGAATTGATTATTTTTTCATTGACAGTCATCTTAATTCTTCTGTCGTTTCTTCAGATTATTTAAGTATTGTAATTTCTGACCATGCTCCCTTATCACTGGATATGCAATTATCAACGCATAAACAGATCCCATCGTCTTGACGGTTTAACTCACTTCTTTTAGCGGACAAAGAGTTTTGTACATTCATTTCTAACACTATTGATGATTTTTTATTGTTTAACCATCTTGAGTCCACTTCTTATTCGTTATTATGGGAAACTCTCAAGGCTCATCTTAGAGGGAAAATCATCTCATACTCTGCTTTTCTAATTCGAAGTCGCAAGACTAGGCTCAGCGAACTCACATCTGCAATTAGCAAACTCGACCATATTTATGCATCTAATCCTTCTCCGGAGTTGTACAAGCAACGCATTGATTTACAAACAGAATTTGATCTTCTTTCAACAAAAGAAACAGAACGTATGTTGTTACAGACTCGGGGAACGTATTATGAATATGGTGATAAATCAAGTAGATTGTTAGCACATCAGCTAAAACGACAAACTGCCTCACGCCTAATACCACAAATTAAAAATGACTTAAATATTATCACTACTGATCCCACAGAGATCAATGCAGTTTTTAAATCATATTACTCCTCCCTTTATAAATCTGAATGTCTTAAAGAAGATCTAAAATTGTATAATTTCCTTCGAAGTATTGATATTCCTGTTATTGATACAATATCTGTAAGGGACTTGGACTCTCCATTATCTCTCGAAGAAGTCATAGTTTCAATTAAGGCAATGCAGTCCAATAAAGCTCCAGGCCCAGATGGTTTTCCAATTGAGTTTTATAAAAAGTTTATAGATAAATTGGCACCATTGCTTCTTGGCGTGTTCAATGAATCCTTAGACCAGGGCTCATTACCATCTACTGAAGATGGAGTATTTCAAAATTTTGCTAGTCTGTCCTCAGAGTATGAGCTGCCTGCTGCTCATTTCTTTCGCTACCTTCAAGTTCGCAACTTTGTATCCAAGTGTTTTCCCAATTTTCATTCTATACCTCCCAAGCAGCCCTGGGAAAGTCTGATCACATTTAATCCGTATCAGCGAGGTGTGATTTCAAGAATATATAATTTTATTTTATCTTTTAGTGATTGTAAAATCGCTAAAACCAGGTCTGCTTGGGAAAATTAACTGGGATTGCAGTTGAGTGAAGAATCTTGGGAGAAAGCCCTAGACAGAATACGCTCCAGTTCTTCCTGCGCCCGTCTCAGTCTTATTCAGTTTAAGGTTTTGCACAGAATCCATTATTCTAAATCAAGGCTAGCTGAAATATATCCTGACGTTGAGGATAGATGTGACAGGTGCCGCGCCTCTCCCTGTAATCTAAGTCATATGTTCTTTTTGTGCCCAAACCTGCACAACTTTTGGACAGGATTTTTCAATCTCATGTCCACTATACTTGGGGTACAGTTGAAGCCATGTCCATTAACTGCTATATTCTGCATTACAGATGATTCAGTTCCATTGAGTTCCGCACATAAAGAGGTTATCGCCTTCTCATCATTGTTGGCTAGACATTCCATACTTTTACACTGGAAGTCTGTTAAGTGTCCCTCTATCTCTCAGTGGAGTAAATATTTGTTATTTTTTCTTAAACTAGAGAAGATAAAATATACACTGAGAGGGTCTACTAATATTTTTTTTCACAAATGGCAACCATTTATTGCTTATTTTGCAAACCTACAGGTACTGCCTGAATGATTATCCAAACTGGGTCATGCATCAGTGTATGCATGACCAATCTATTTCATACAGATTTGTTTGAGCTGAAGGATGCAGGGGTGTGTTTGTGTGTATGTGTGTGTGTGTTTGTGTAGGTTTTAGTGTATGTTCGGGGTGGGTGGGGAGTTTTTCAGTTTTCTTTTCATTTTGATCTATAAATAATACATTTAATTCATTGTTGTTTATATGTTTATGTATGATAATTGATCAATAATTTTTTTTTGAAAAAAATAAAAAAAATAAAATAATTAATTCTTCAATCAGAATTGGGTATGTTCCAAAATCTTTTAAATTAGCAGTTATTAAACTGATAATTAAGAAATCTGACCTCCACCCCGGTCAGCTGTCCAAATAGAGGCCGATATCAAACCTCCCCTTTACCTCTAAGATTCTGGTAGTTGGAAAAGATAATTGCGGAGCAGCTATGCTCATATCTACAGTCGTGGCCAAAAGTTTTGAGAATGACACAAATATTAATTTTCACAAAGTTTGCTGCTAAACTGCTTTTAGATCTTTGTTTCAGTTGTTTCTGTGATGTACTGAAATATAATTACAAGCACTTCATACGTTTCAAAGGCTTTTATCGACAATTACATGACATTTATGCAAAGAGTCAGTATTTGCAGTGTTGGCGCTTCTTTTTCAGGGCCTCTGCAATTCGACTGGGCTGCTCTCAATCAACTTCTGGGCCAAATCCTGACTGATAGCAACCCATTCTTTCATAATCACTTCTTGGAGTTTGTCAGATTTAGTGGCTTTTTGTTTGTCCACCCGCCTCTTGAGGACTGACCGCAAGTTCTCAATGGGATTAAGATCTGGGGAGTTTCCAGGCCATGGACCCAAAATTTCAATGTTTTGGTCCCCGAGCAACTTAGTTATCACTTTTGCCTTATGGCACGGTGCTCCATCGTGCTGGAAAATGCATTGTTCTTCACCAAACTGTTGTTGGATTGTTGGAAGAAGTTGCTGTTGGAGGGTGTTTTGGTACCATTCTTTATTCATGGCTGTGTTTTTGGGCAAAATTGTGAGTGAGCCCACTCCTTTGGATGAGAATCAACCCCACACATGAATGGTCTCAGGATGCTTTACTGTTGGCATGACACAGGACTGATGGTAGCGCTCATCTTTTCTTCTCCGGACAAGCCTTTTTCCAGATGCCCCAAAAAATCGGAAAGAGGCTTCATCCGAGAATATGACTTTGCCCCAGTCCTCAGCAGTCCATTCGCCATACTTTTTGCAGAAGATCAATCTGTCCCTGATGTGTTTTTTGGAGAGAATTGGCTTCTTTGCTGCCCTTCTTGACACCAGGCCATCTTCCAAAAGTCTTGGCCTCACTGTGCGTGCAGATGCGCTCACACCTGCCTGCTGCCATTCCTGAGCAAGCTCTGCACCGGTGGCACTCCGATCCCGCAGCTGAATCCTCTTTAGGAGACGATCCTGGCGCTTGCTGGACTTTCTTGGATGCCCTGAAGCCTTCTTAACAAGAATTGAACCTCTTTCCTTGAAGTTCTTGATGATCCTATAAATTGTTGATTTAGGTGCAATCTTAGTAGCCACAATATCCTTGCCTGTGAAGCCATTTTTATGCAACGCAATGATGGCTGCACGCGTTTCTTTGCAGGTCACCATGGTTAACAATGAAAGAACAATGATTTCAAGCATCACCCTCCTTTTAACATGTCAAGTCTGCCATTCTAACCCAATCAGCCTGACATAATGATCTCCAGTCTTGTGCTGTCAACATTCTCACCCGAGTTAACAAGACGATTACTGAAATGATCTCAGCAGGTCCTTTAATGACAGCAATGAAATGCAGTGGAAAGTTTTTTTTTCCAAATTAAGTTAATTTTCATGGCAAAGAAGGACTATGCAATTCATCTGATCACTCTTCATAAAATTCTGGAGTATATGCAAATTGCTATTATAAAAACTTAAGCAGCAACTTTTCTAATTTCCAATATTTATGTAATTCTCAAAACTTTTGGCCACAACTGTAGACAATATATAGTTAAATTTAGAGAACCAGCACAAGATGAGAAAACTCATCAAAAGCACTGTCAAAGAACTGTCAAAAGCATCTAAAATGGAAATATGACCATGGGAATGGGACCACTGGCGATTGGAAAAGGTGCCCTTTTTAAATAGCAGTCCTATGACACTGTAGCATAGTTGTTCATTTTAATTGCTCAGACAAAAATAGTTATGACAGAATAATTAAGGAAGAGAACACGAAACTAAAACACAAGCAGGATGGCATCCTAGGATGAGAGCATGCTGATGTCAGCAAAGGCCACATTCAGTAGGATCAGAGTGATCCATGGAGTCCCCACCTCACAACTTACAGGACTTAAAGTATCTGCTGCTGATATCTTGCTGCCATATGCTTAAAAAGTCAAGTGGAGTTCCTGCCTTGAAAAGTCAGAGCTGTTTTTGCCACACAAGTGGATATAGAAAATATTAGACAGGTGGGTTTAATGTTATGGCTGACTGATGCACTGTATATATGAGCCTGTAGATTCTAAATGTCCCTATACATGTATTTAAGTTGTTATGGAGAAAATGAAAATGTTCCTTCCATGTATGGGCAGAAATAACAATTGTATAGTTCTCAACAACTTTTATAATCAAAGCAATAAAATCTGACGTACATCAAAATTTCAAAATGAAATGGAAAAAAATAAGATTAAAATAAATATTATTGTCACAATTACTGCAAGTTCTCTCTGGTTCTGTGGCTGCAAAACAGGCCTTACTCACCACCCCTTCACCACCATAGCTGTCAGGTGGTATGCAGTGTTTGTAATGGGTTGCTGTGTTTTCTAGACACGTGTTTTACACATTGCCGTGTTTTCTGTCTTGCACTCTTTGCACACATTTGCACTCATTGACTTCATGTAATTCTAATCTTGTGTAGTTCTGCATTGTTTTGTGTACTAACAGTTGTATAGGACGTTGTACTGTACCTGCATATGGCTGAAGTGATAATAAACTATTTGGCTTTAATATGCTAAGTCATGAAACTTTAGCATGTCAACAATTAAATACATTTTTAACCTTAATTTCTTTGGAGTGTCTAGCATACATGTCCCCGTGAATGAGCTTTTACTATAGAAGCTACACCAATCAACCATAACATTATGAACACTTGCCTAATATTGAGGCCAACTAGGCCAGCCTCCACTCTCCATGTGCATCAGTGAGCCTAGGCCATATATGACCCTGTTGATGGTTTTCTTGGAGCACTTTTGGTATGTCCTGACTACTGCAGCCTGAAAACATCCCACAAGAGCTGCAGTGTTTGAGTCGCTCTGACTCAGTTCTCCAGCCATCACAATTTGGGCCTTGTTAAAGCTACTCAAATCCTTATCCTTGCTCTTTTTTTCTGCTTCCAAAACATCAGCTTCAGGAACAAAGGTTGGCTTGCTGCCTAATGCTACACATGTCGTTCCTGAGCTGCCATTGATCCAGTCTCCCTCTGCCCTCTGGACCTGCGCGACTCACCCTGGTGCCCCGCTTCTGGTTGGAGATCTCGTCACATGGGTGCCCCATGTGTTTCTTTGGGATGCGTCTGGTGTCTGGGGACGGTTTCACTCTACTATGAAGATGGTTCTGGCCTCGACTGATGTTGACAGCTGTTTCTCTGAGGACTTGGCTACAGACGCTCGAAAGTTCAGGACTGAAATTTCCTACAAGTCTACCTGAGCCTCCAATAACTACCTGGACTCCATATTAACATCAGTTAACATCAACTGTTATACTGAACTGCCTGCCACCTAACACACACAGTATGAATGCAGATCAATTCCTGCTATCCGTTATCACCCAGATGAGGATGGGTTCCCTGTTGAGTCCGGTTCCTCTCAAGGTTTCTTCCTACTGCCATCTCCGGAGATTTTCCTTGCCACTGTCGCCCTCGGCTCGTTCATCAGGGACTATCTGACAATTTTGATTCATACACATTCACATTTCATACAAGCGAGAGAGAGATTTTCTAAATATATAAAAGGTGTAAAAATTCTTCCTTTGTGTAAGATAGAGTCATCAGATACATGTAGTGAGATCAGACACAGGTACACACACACAAATGCAAGCACACACACACACATAATGCAGTAATTGACTAAGGATGTTGTAAAGATGAATATGGAGTTGTAGATCACCTGGCGATTACACATGTGTGTGCTTGTTTAACATTCCATTCCACATGTATTTGCCCCTCATCTGTTATATTTGGTAAGGCTATTAGATGTTGCAGTGTGACTGTGGAGATGCTGATGTTCGCATGGCAAAGAGGCTCCAGTTCATCGAAGTAGAGGTGTCCACATATTTTTGCTCACATGGTGTATTTTCAGTGGTGTTTAGAATCACTAATTACCAGTATGTTTTGCTTTAATTGTTACTGGAGGCCTGTTGTTTTTCTGTGTGCTGCATCACTAACAATAACCAGCAGGTGGCACATTTTAACACATTTGGTTCTGTTCTGTATTAAAACAGTAAACAAACTCTCACATATGTGTTTAAGTGTTTATAATCATGTTTGTCACTGTGTATCTTTATAATCACATGTATAACATTTTCTGATTAGTAATTGAAGAATAGAAATGTGTTAAGTTATTATAGGAATATAATCAACAATGACACAGAAGTAATCCTACCACTAGGAAATAGATCCCAATGTATTCCATAAAGTGTTCTGTTCCTCTTATAGCACAATAATTTGTGAATCAGCTGCTGCTTTAGAAATACTACCACATTAGAATGAGTTCATTAATAAACACCTGTGATTTGCAACTGCCTTACTGTCAGAGCTTCTGTTATAGAACTTCTGACCAATCAGATTTTAAGATAAGACTATTTAATAATGTTAATAGACATCCTGAATACACCTACACACAATTTGTGAGAATATGAATATGTGTATTAAGCAGCATCATTCACTGACTTATTCTAAACACCACTTATCCTGGAGCCCTGAGAACTCGGGCACAAGGGAGAGGATTCCCTGTAGGACCTGCCAAACATGACAGGACTGAAGCCCCCACACACACAAACACACACACAAACAAACACACAAACAAACACACACACACACACACACACACACACACACACACACACACACAACACACACACAACACATCTTTGGACTTTGGGATATCAGGCTACTCAGAAGAAACCTCAACAAATACTGAGTGATCATGCAAACTACATCCACACAAACCAGGGATGACCATTAGGCAAAAGTAGGCAAGCGCCTACAGCCCCGAACCTCCAGGGCCCCATGACTTAAGCCTAACTAAATAGTTTTAGCCAGCATTTACGTCTAACATTTAAAAATAATAAAAATCCACTTGCTGAAATAACATTAGAATGCCATTATGCCACGCGAGTTGTGTTGAAGCGTTTTAGCATTTGAGGAGGATAAAGGAAAAAGAAGAAAGAGAGAGAGAGAGAGAGAGAGAGAGAGAGAGAGAGATCCAAATAAAATAAAATCAATAAAGGAGAAGGAGAGAGATGCAAAGACAAAATACAAAAAAAATGAGGAGAGTAAATATAGTGATGAAGAGAAACAGTGAAGTGCATTAAAACGATTGGAAGGAGAAAATGAAAGCAGTCAAGTAGCAGAAGAAATACATCAAATAAAAGCATTAAAGGGACAGCAGAAGAAGACAGACAGACAAACAGAGTGAAAAAGAGTAAGACAAAGACGGGAAGGCAGGGATAAAGATAAGAGGTCATCATTTTAATAAGTACAAGTCTTTGGTATTATTTGTGTCACTCCATTGACCATTTCATGGGTTTTCTCCCTTTAGTGAAACAGCACAGGAGACAGAGGCCGATCGTCAACTATTAGTCTGCTGATCATGATGAAACACAAAGGTATATGTATCAGATATGTAAACTGACAATGAGTTACATTCTAATTGTAGAAAATTGTTTGTGCATTAGTCAACCTGTTAATGTTTTGTTGTTGTTTTCTACAGGACTGTAGGGATGACGAGTGAAGGGAAGTTTAAGGGAAGACTAAATGTCAAAAGCACTGAATGTAGAGGGCCCCGTATCCATGTTCGCCTTGAGTCCCCAAATTGCTAAATCCACCACTACATACAATTCATATTTCAGTTATTGTTTTATTTTTAAATTGTTACAAACAGAATTATGATATGAACATTTTAAACTGTTGAATGTTTGTCGGTTTTTGTTTTTTTTCACCACAAACAAACTTTCAAATTTTCTTTAGTATAAGAAAACGTAAGACAGAATGCAGAATGACATCATGGCAAACAATCATAGATTAATTGAGCTAAATAATGCTAGACTGTAAACAAACTAAGCAAGTGTTTATAATTAAACATTCATTATTTAAAAGAAAATTTTAAAGATTAATGGAGGAATAATTTAAGCACTCGGTTGTGGTTGAGATGGGTTTGCATAAAGGATCTGGTCAACAGTATCCATGTGTTCTTTCACCCACTGAAGTTCGGGGTCTGCACACACACGACGTCCACTCTTCATGATTAAACTGCAGATGAGAAAAGATTTACATCAAAATAAATTATAATAGAATTGTAAATTTAACCCTCTCACATCTCAAACAATACTGCAACTTTTGATGCATTAAAAGCAACAGCATAAAAATCATAACCATGAAATAATAATTTAATAGGGAGATTCTGAAAATGTATTATAATGAAACAAGGTGTTGAACCTTACATGATTCCATCCTTTAGACAACCACTATCTGTTTCTATATATGTAGCAATCAATCTTACAGGAATCTTACGTAAGTGGAAATTGAAACAGCATACATCAGGTCTATTTGCATCTGTAGGAGAAAAAATTAATCTTAATCAGTCATGTCCTTGTGAACATGAGATGACTTTAGATCTGGTAAGACATGATGCCTGGTGTAAAGTCAAATTACACCACTTCACTGGTCCATGCTTATGTGGTGTTCTTTAATAAATACATCGATAAATAAAATTAAATAAATATTGTACAATCATTATTCTTATCTTCTAACTCACACAGCACTTGTTAATTATGTTCAGCGACCTGGTCGTATCTTTAGTGAATTTAGTATTATTATAATCCACAGGAGCCGTAGTGAATAGTGACACCAGGCTAGTTTAACTTCCTTCTGCAAGTCAGTTATCTTTACTAGTGTCTACTTAGTGTTTAAGCCAGTACATGTTAAATGCTTTAATAATAATAATAATAATAATAATAAGTAAAAAACTAAAAGGTAAACAATAGCTTACTATGGCTCGATGTAAAGGACTGAAGGCAGGTAAGAACCAGCAGAACCAGCAGCAGAGAACGAGAGGACATGACTGCTGATGATGAAGGTGATGATGATGAGAAGAGAGTGGAATTAATGCAGGTCTCACTTCAGGATGGGGATTATAATCTGATAGGCGTGTGGGAGTGTGATTTAATTAAGGGGCAGTCTGTAGGTGACAAAATGTTTCAGTCTGTTTCAGTTAGCTGGGTTAAAAGTGCTGATAGTGATCGTGATTATATTTTACACATCAGCACACTGCATGTCTACATGAAGATGATGATGAAATAGAGCATTAAGTATCACACCTGCCTGAAGGTAAAACTAACAAAGTAAAATTTCAAAAGTCCTAAAACATTCAATTCCATGTTTACAAAGGTACAGGTAAGTGATGGAAAGGAACATGACTGAATGGCGTGACATAACAAATAAACGCTTTTTGTTTTTTGTTGTTCATAGTCAAGATTACCATGACTACTTTCTACTTTTTTGACTCAGATAATGCAGATAATGTGTGAAGAAATAAACGTATTTAACATCCCAGCATCTTCAAACATTCTGACTTTATTGTTACTGTTTTTACTTATTTAACCCCTCATTGATTTGGGGGTGTACTGACAATTCTGTCTAAAGACTACAGTTCAGATTTTTCCAAATTTTTCCAGGACAATAAATGAAGTCATACAGTAGGTACGGTCATACAGATCTGGCTATTAAGAATGCGCGCTTTTTCCCGCGAGATCCCGCAATTTGGCGCGCGACATGCCGCAAGATTCCTTAAGCAACATTCGGGAATTTAAATAAATGTGTTGTGCTTCACTGAATATCCACCAGATGGCGCATGGAAGGACTTTATCTAAAAGCCAGACCAAGTACAACGAAGAATCGTGTATAATTATTTAGCCTAAAACAATATTGTTTCCAATGCTGAAGCAAACATGAATTTTATTTTGTTTTACAATAATAATATTTTATGATGAATCTGCGTATATCTGCTTCATATTATGTTCATAATGATGAAAAGAGATGCCCTAAATTATGAGGCGCCGTATAGGGTTTAAATCAAACTTCACTCATGCACACACACGTGAATATATATATACTACAAACTGCTCACACAGCTACATATGAAATGCGCGCACACAGACACCTATGAGACGCGCGCACATATACACAAACTCTCCGTGCACACACACACACCTATGAGATGCGCGCACATATACAGTAATTATGCGAATGTCCTGATTCATGAATATGTCAACATGTCTTCGTTAAAACGTAAAAATGTGTCGAGCACCATCAGAAGACATGAAGGAACAAATATAAACATGAAGTGCTTCGGGCTTTTTATAAAAATAATCATCTGGATTTTTTTGCTGTTTGTGTCCAGCATTGAATAATTATTTCATCCATTATTTGACCACGGCTGGAAATAATAGCTGGAATGTGATTGTGGATTTATGACTGAAATAAAGCTGCGTGTGTGAACCCGCGGCTCGTACTTTCACTTTACAAAAGGTGCAGACATACTCCCCCAGAAAGTCATCGCCTCTTGCAATAATGCAGATCAGTCATACATCACCTGTCCATAAATAAAAAGGAATATTTAAGCATATACGCAAAATGTATTTCACTTAAATATTACAGATTAAAACAAGGAAAGTAGACGTGCTGAGCTTCAGTTCATTGTTATGCGGACAAAAAGTCCGGGAAGAAAACGGGTTTCATTATTTTACAAAATGTGAATATATTCAGTAAATGTATGAATTACACTCAAAGTATCAAATCCAACTATGAAGTCTGATTTAATTGATGTCATTAAACATTTAATTTGTTTCTATTTATGTTTATGGTTTGCTGGTGAAATACATTTTAGGCAGAGACGTCTGCTCGGTCTTGTTCATTCTTTTTAAACTCCTCAATTCTGCCAATTCCCCCATCAGTGAAACCAGTTTGATAAGTTCACACCTATCAGGAATGAAAGGTGAGAAGAGGGATTACAGTAACTGCATGTGTTCACCTCGGAGCGCGCTGTCATGTTGGATTGAGTGAATAAACTAAAACTAAAATCATGTTTGCTTCAGCATTGGAGACAGTATTGTTTTAGGCTAACTTTATTAAAGATTATACACTTTGGTATTCTTTGTTGTACTTCGTCTTTTTGCACCCGCGTGTGCATCTTTAAATTCGAACAGAAAATAATAATGGGCTGGCAGGCTGGTTATTTTTCATGTAACTTAAACGGTTGAATGAAGTTAAATATACAGAATAAATGAATAATTGCGTTTGCTTTACATTTGAGCACTCTTCTTCATTGTATATACTACCATATCATATATGTGTGTCTAATACTGTTTCATTCATATTTTACATTACATGCAGTTTGTAATTTACTTACAATTGTACTTTTAAAATGTTACCTATACGCAGGACTTTAGATGGGTAAACGGAATAGGAGTATGTGAGAGTGCTTGTGATACGCACGGGAAGAGGTAATTCACGATTGACCTGTATATCAACTTGATAACTAGCGAATGCTTTAGTAAGGGGCTCTAAAACAGCAGCAATATGAATGACAGTGGAATATTACAGAACGTGCGAGTTGACGCCCATTAAAATGTTGGATTTGAATTAAAATGCCACACATTTCACACACACACACACACACATATATATAAATATATATTGGGCTTTTAAATAAAAATCCAACATTTTAACACATTAAGGATATTCGTGTTTAATTAAATTCTTAAATCCTCGTGTTCCAGTGTTCATGCAGTAATTTGGTCATGTTCACCCATGGGGTGACAAAATAATGATTCATTATTTATTATTATGCTTACTTACTCAGAGAGATTCAGTTTGATGCAGGTTGGTACATGACCAAATGGTACCTTTACTACCATTTAAAACTATTTATTATAATAAGTGGTGCAGTGGGTTATAATAAACCGAAAAGATAAACACAGAAAAGATGGACAGCTATTTATTCAATTACCATTTTAAATATTTATCAACAACATCCATCCATCAGTGCAGTATGTCTGCATTTTAATCGATAAATCACATGCGTTTATCACCTTTTGATCAAAACGCTGCCTTTTGTAAAGTGAAACTGCGAGCCGCGGGTTTGAAATGAATTGTAGATTAATTTTAAAGCACGATTTAGGGCACCTCATCTCATTATTATAAACATAATTTATGAATTACACTCGAATGGGCGGTAGAGCTCTGATTAGACTACGTACAGGAGGAAATACTGTAGGCTCAACATCTCGGCGCCCAAGCTTCATTTAAATAAAAAAATAATTAACAAATATTGTAAGTAAACAACAGTAGCAGAAGTTTATAAAAAATATTTAGACTCTAAATAGATGCCGAATTATTTTTAAGGTGTGCCAGCTGGCACTATTCTTATATTGCCCTTTGTCAGGGTAAATCGTTCAGTGACAACCCCGTAAAATTCCATGTACTAAATAGGTAGTCTGAGAATTTATTTACCATAAGCTTTGTTATATTGTTTTTACACAACCTATGATTTCATCTATGCTATTTTCCAAAAGGAATATTTTTATGTTACAGTCTCAAAACTGCTGGGTTAAATGTTAAAGTGCTGGGTTATTTTATCTATTTATTTTTATTTAGTAGATTGCCTGTTAGAAATACCCCAAATGAAATTAATCCGCTGTTATAACTACTGCAGAGAGACAGTTAATCAGCGGTAGTTTTCACTACTACTACTAATGATAATAATACTGAATGGAGAAAGCGCAGTCAAAGAAGAATCATCACTGAGAAGAAAGTGAAGAATAGATACATATCAGTATTTAAAGTTTGAGCTCGACACGTTTATGAGCTCTGTCGCTTGTTATCAATGGGCACATAGGTTAGGGTTAGAGAGAGAACGCACGTTTGGCTTCAGTAGACACACAATACTTCAGATTGAAACACAACTGCCTCCTACAGGTAATGAATGGCATTTTCACAGCTTCCTGCGAGCTGCCGCGAAAGCGCGCGAGATCCCTTTTCAAGAGACCTGCGTTCTTAATAGCCAGGGCCCGTATTCACAAAGCTTCTTAAGCCTAAAAGTTGGTCCTAGTGACAAAATTCTAAGAAAAATCTTAGAATTAGGGCATTTTCTTAGAATTTCTCCTTAAATTTAGGATTAAATCTTAGTAAAGATAAAAATGATTCACAAAACATCTTAGCCCTAAAATCAGCTCCTAAGGTAAAATTTGTTAAGCGTAGAGAGGAGGACTTTTAAGAGGCTTAAGAGTTTCTATATCAGAGGACAAAATGGTGGAAGGAATAAATATTCTCCAAACACTGAACGTAAAGCTAAAAGTAAACACTGCTCTTCTGTCCAGTCTGGTTTTCTTGTTGTTTTACTTCCTTCCAGCTCTCTTGGATTGTTGGCTACAGACCATCCAAAAGTGCAACTTAAATAAACTGTCCTGCCATCATGTACATTGTAAAAGCGGAGACATTTTGCTCCCATCAATCTAAAATGGATTACAAGTAATAAACTCAGTACAGTAAATAAATGTAAGAACTTAAATATAGTAACTACTGTGTGGAAACTGGTTGCTTCAAAAGCATTTTCAACATTTAGCTGTTTAATTATCTTTAAGACATTTAGCCTAGAAACTTCGCATAAAGTAGCCTGTACTCAGGATTATACTATTTCTTCATATACAAAAATGATGATTTCACTGTTGGTTCTATTATCATGTATTCTGTCTTGACAAAAAGCGCATCTCAAAACCTTTGCAGAGGTCAGAGGTTATTTTTTAGTAACCAATCACAGTCCTTGAATTGCTGCTTCATCCCTAGCAACGGGGTCGACCACACCCCCTCACTAAGATAAAAGTTTTTCTACTTTCCTTACTCAGAGTTGCTCTAAAAGGTTTCCTCAATCACTTTTAGTCTAGGACTCCTAGCTAGGACTTTTTAAGCTAAGATAGGAGCTCTCTGAGAGAATTCTAAGAAGCTTCGTGAATACGAGCCCAGATCTGTATGTTACCTGACATCAAATGACAAGTGATGCACCCATCAGGCCTAGTGTCTACTCTACAAGCCTGTGGGGACAGTGTTACGATCTGGGGTTAAAAATCAGTGCATTTTTTTTTTTTCTTCCCTGATGTCATTGGCATAATACAAGATAATGCCAGGATTCATCAGACTTAAACTGTGAAGATGTGGTTTAGGGAGAATGAAAAATTTCTCACATCGTTGTTTTCCTCTACACTGGAATAAAACATTTCTGCATTTTTTTGCACATTTTTGGACATTACTCATCTGTTCACTCATGCACAGTTGCACCTACCCCAGACACTCATGGACATTGCACATTTGCACACTTCCTTGAAATTTCCATTTATTTCCATTTCAATTTCCATTTAAACTTACTCTTATTTTATTTCTTGTAAATTGTTTTTAAAATTTTTAAGGTTACGGGTGGTCGTGTACGCATTTCACTGCATATTGTACTGTGTATGTGACAAATAAAATTAGAATTTTGGCTTTGTTCGTCATTGGTCACGTGACTTTCATGGAACCGACACGTTCCTCGAAATTAGGCTTAATTTGAACACGCCCCTTTCTGCTCGATACAAGCTTCTGGGATTGTGTGTCGTAGTATCACTAGTTAGCATTAGCATCTCTAATAGCTACCACAAAGACGTCAAAGACACAGGACTGCCTGTGTCTTTGGATGGCTGAAGGAGTGAAATCTATGGATCAGTTTTTGAAATTTCTGCAGTTGAGTTTGTTTAAAGATCAGATTTTTCTGAATTTCTGTGTTTTTTTTTGTTTTTTTTTTAAGGAAACAGAACTGGTGAGTTAATTTGATTTGTTTTCTTGTTGTTGGCTGTTTAGTAATGTGTTTACTGTTCTAATCTTTGGTTCCATAAATATATCCAAATAACATTTATTAAATATGTCATGAATCCACTTACTGTTTCTGCTGCAGGGGTGATGAAATGAGGAAGACAAAGTAGAATTTCAGCTTCTGGTTAAAACAATAAACCATTATGTAAAAATGATAATTTAAACTTTAAACTAACACACACAAACCATCTGTCTCCCTCACTGGTTGGCCCCATGCTGTATAGACTGTGTTAATAGCCACATGCATGTCTATGAGGGGTGTGTGCTGACATAGTTTGTGTTCCTGTGTATTTTCCTCAATGCATGGGTAAATGCTATATTGGAATATAGTGGCTTTATTACCATCTTGTCTATGAAAGAAAATATAAAAGTGCACCCACTTTCTGTTTACCACGCTGAACTTTAATCTAGGCCACTATTCCTGCCTTGTATTTGTTCTGTGTCCTTTTTGCTGACTGAATCATAACATTCGAAGAAGGGGAATATGAACTGCTTTGGAAACTTTTTCATATACTTTTCTAGATATATTAACCCCATATTTCCTTATAAAATCATTCTAAGATAGTATTTGACCACTGGAGCTCACTATATCATGAACAAATTTTACACCACTGTTTATACCAGTCTGCTTTATAGAGAGACTTCCTGTTTGTAACAATAGTCCTGTTATTCCACAATGACAGATTGTGTGGAGAAAAATTGACCAAAAAAAGACCATTTTCGCGAAGAGAAAAGCTTGTTTGTGAAAGTCAGATAACTTCACTGAAATTTTAGACATTTCAAAATCACATTTGAATATAAAATCAATACCTCCAACCTTGTTAAAATTTTTATTAGGGATATGGTACCACCGGCTGAGAAAGGCACTCTTTTATCTATTTGATTCTAAAAGATGCAATTACAGATTCTAGTTCCATGGTTATTAGACCACAATTTTCGTAATCCTTGACTAACTGAGATGTGCGTAGGTAATAAAGCTGGGCGATTTAATCGTTATTTTCGATTAATTCGAATTTATGGTTTATGTCGATTTTTAAAAATTAAATAAGATTTTACAGTTTCCCTCTGGCGCAGCACCGCGAGCTTCTGTAGTTTTTGCGACGCCCCCTCTGTGCCTCTCACGTGGGAAATACAAGATACAACATGACAGCGCGTGCTGATGAAACTAGAGAGCTTGTTTCCAACAGAGGCGCGGTTTCTTCGGTCGTATGGAAATTGTTCGGGTTCGCAACTTTACACATTGAACAAGCCAAAGCTCGGTGTAAAATTTGTGGCAACTGAAGGAAGCTAATTTACTTGAGCACGACTAATTTAAATGACTTATTCAGCATGTAAGTTGCATGTGGTTTGCAAAATTGTTTAAGTGATTTAATATATATACTTTTAATCCAAATAAGCAGTTCATGTTTGGTTATATCATTTTGCTTAAATAAATAATAATAATAATAAAAAAAACTATACTGTCTGTTTTAACGTAGATGAAATAGCTGTGTATCGCTGGGCTAAAAAAAATGTTAGTTTGTTTCTATTCAGGGGAACATTTTCAAGTCTTTGATTACGTTATTAAAAGCCTTTTTTTTTCCTGAAATACTTTCACCCCTTCGATTCTAGGGGATTATCAGGGATTATAGTTGATTTTGTTTATGTAACGAGCAGATTAATACTGTAATCCTGAGTTACACTATTAAAGAGGTCTTTGCCTGGTGTTGGCGATGTTTTAAATCTCCACCAACAAGAAAGACACCAATATGACCATTTAACCAAACCAACAGTGTATTATACAAAAAGTAAACTAAAAAGTGCAACAAAACCAATAAAGAGACATTTACAAAAATATTGTTACGCCCCGGTCTAGGTCGGGCCGTAACAGGAATGAAAAAGAAAAGGAAAAAAAAGGAAAAAGGGGTTGAGACCAAAAGTGCGTTTGCTTAGTGTTTATTTACAACCAGTGAACAAGCAAATCCCCAAAAGGTGGCTGTGAGATTCAGAAGCCGACAAGGCCAAAACAATAAACAAAATGCCCTCTACCTAGTACCAAAGTGAAATAACTAACCTGTACCAAAACAAAACAAAAAGAAATACAAAGTTCTTCCCTTACTCCCTTGCTAACCACAAACCAAGAGAAAACGGGGTGTAAACAAAATGGCGTCGACTCCCTACTAAGCCACTAATTACAAAACTATATACAAATATATACAAATTGTATTTACAATCGGGCAGCCAGAACCAAAGAAGGGCAAACACAAAAACGATGTCAGAAACGTAGCACGAGGTCATACACAATATAATTTTACAAATGATCAACAGAAAAACAGCAAGCAAAGACATGGTCTAAAGCATGGTAGTCTGAAGGCCTTAAGTAGGCCTCTGAGTCTCCTGGACACCCAATCATCTGGCAGGAGGCGGGACCAACAAAGGATAGGCAGGGCAGCAACCAATAGATTGCAGGCACACTGAAGGTGGGACCTGCAACACACAAGGGAAGATACACCCCCATCCCTCCACCAGCAGAGACAAAGCAAACAAAAAAACAAATAAACTCAGTATCGTAACACCCCCTCCCTTAAGAGTGAACATCGTGTTCACAATTTGAATCATAGCATCGAGATAAAGAGTCGGCCACTACATTTTCAGATCCTTTCTTGTGCCGAATATTTAGGTTAAAACCTTGCACAATTAGACACCATCGCATGAGACGTTGGTTGCTGTTTGACATACGATGCAGAAACACGAGAGGGTTATGATCTGTAAAAACTGTAATGGGGTCAGTGCTGGAACCAATGTAAACTTCAAAGTGTTGAAGTGCAAGCAAAAGCGCAAGGGCTTCCTTCTCGATAGTGCTGTAATTTAACTGGTGACGGTTAAACTTATGAGAAAAGTAACTTACAGGATGATCTATACCATCTGCATCCTCCTGAATCAAGACAGCACCAGCACCCGTACCACTGGCATCCACCTCAAGTTTGAAAGGTCTGGAAAAATCAGGAACAAAAAGGACAGGTGCACTACACAAAAGCGATTTAGCAGACTCAAACGCTACTTCACAACTAGGAGACCACACAAAAGGGACAGAGTTACGGAGGAGAGATGTAAGAGGCAAAACCACATCAGAGAAATTTCTGCAAAAGCTTCTGTAATAGCCTGCCATACCGAGAAAACATTGAAGCTCTCTTCTCGTTTTTGGTGCCGGAAATGCAACAATTGCCTTAACTTTGGCATCTAGTGGGCGAACTGTACCTTGTCCCACCTGTTTACCAAGGTACGTAACGGTGGCATGACCAAACTCACATTTTGCTAGGTTTAATGTTAAAGAAGCTTTCTGAAGGCGTGAAAATACACCGTTTAAGGTACAAATATGTGCATCCCAAGTATCAGAGAATACTACCACATCATCAAGGTAGGCTTCACAATCATCCACGTCACCTAGAACCTGGGACATCAAACGCTGAAATGTGGCAGGTGCATTTTTAAGGCCAAATGCCATCACGGTATACTGAAGGAACCTGTCCGGGGTGACGAATGCAGAGATTTCAGATGCACGTGGTGTTAGAGGAACTTGCCAGTAACCTTTTAACAGATCTAACTTTGTAACAAATTTTGCACTTCCTATACGATCAATACAATCTTCCATTCTAGGAAGCGGAAACGAATCTGCTTTAGTTAAAGCATTAACTTTTATATAATCTGTACAAAAACGATAGCTTTGGTCAGGTTTTGGAACTAGGAGACAAGGGGAACTCCAAGGACTGGAGCTAGGAACAGCAAGACCATTCTTAAGTAAATAATCAGTCTCTTGTTTCATAAGGGCACGTTTTGTGGGATTAACTCTATAGGTATTCTGCTTCACAGGAGAGTGCTCACCAACATCAATGTCATGTTGAAGGACAGTAGTACGAGAAGGCGTATCAGAAAAAAGATGAGGGTAACTCTTGATGAGACTAACTATGTCATTTTGAGCGGACACAGACAAGTGGCAAAGTTTAGATTGAATATCTGATAGCCATTCTGAGTTTGGCAAGCTAGCGCAGGGAAAACAAGCTCGACCTAAGCTGAGACCATCAAACTCAGGAAAATACTCATAGGGTGATGCTTCCACAGATGCAGCAGTTGCTGAAATGGCAACAGGGACAGAGACATCTGGGGTGGAGCGAGTGATATAGGGTTTAAGCATATTGATATGGCATACACGAGATTTCCTCTTTCGGTCAGGCGTTTTTACAACATAATCTGTATCACTCAACTTTGAATCAATAACATATGGGCCAGAAAATCTAGCCTGGAGAGCAGAACCCGGCACTGGTAGCAGGACCAACACTTTGTCACCTGCTTGGAAATGACGCACAACAGCCTTTTTATCAAAACGATTCTTCATACGAGTTTGTGAGGAAGCAAGAGAACGTTTTGCTACCTCACATGCTGCATGTAGGCGTTCGCAAAAGGAACTCACGTAATCTAAAACATTCATAGGTGGATTTGTCACAGAACTCGGAGACAGTAACTCTTCCTGCAGCACTTTTAGGGGACCACGAACAGAATGACCAAAAACTAATTCTGCAGGACTGAATCCAAGCGACTCCTGCACAGCATCACGAATAGCAAATAGAACTAATGGGATCCCTTCATCCCAATCTCTTCCATGGTTCAAACAGTATGTTCGGAGCATAGACTTTAAGGTTTGGTGGAAACGCTCTAATGCACCTTGGGACTCTGGATGATAGGCACTAGAAACCTGGTGACGAATGTTAAGCTGGTTCATAACCTTCTTGAACAAAGTAGACATAAAATTGGAACCTTGGTCTGACTGAATGTATTTGGGCAAACCAAAAGTGGTGCAAAATTTAATAAGTGCTCGAATGATGGCACGTGATTTGATGCTACGCATAGGTATGGCTTCAGGATATCTAGTGGCAGCACACATCAGGGTTAGCAGATACACATTACCAGATTTAGTTCGAGGAAGGGGACCAACACAATCTAACAAAATCCTCTCAAAAGGCTCTCCCATAATAGGGATAGGTTGGAGAGGCGCAGGAGGAATAATCTGGTTAGGCTTCCCTGCAATTTGACAAACATGACAAGATCGACAGTACTTGGCAACATCAGACTTCATGGCAGGCCAAAAGAAGTGATTTAAAATGCGGAGGTGGGTCTTCCTTACACCAAGATGACCAGCGAGATCGTGGTCATGGGCAATACGCAAAACTTGTGTTCTATAGGGTTTTGGAACTGTCACGACACGCCAAGCCACAGTCACGTCATGATCACCTAAGCACGCCTGTTCCATGTTCCCTGACGCTCCTTACATCGCACCACCCCTGCTCTCTGCACACCTGGACACTATCAGTAATCAGCTCATACCTATTTAAGCCATGCTCTGACACCGCCACGTCGCCAGATTATTGAGTGCCTCACTAGCCCAATATTCCAGCGTTATTTTCTCTGCATTGTCTACCAGGATCTCGACCACGCTTTGTTTTTCCCGACCACGATTTCGCCTCTCGTTCTAACTCTAGCCCTTTTGATACCTTGTGTTGCCGACCTCTTACCTGTTACCGACTACGAGCCTGGATCACGGACTGCTTCACGTCTCTTCGGCTTCGACCCCCGCCTGCTCCACGACTACGATTAATCCTCGCTCCTCGCCGAGCTTAAGCTCCTTCTCTCCACACCGGCATTCATCGCGGAGCTCTCTTTCTCCCCGCGCCGACTCTACGCGCTGCACATACCGGCATTCATCGCGGAGCTCTCTCTCTCTCCCCGCGCCAACTCTACGTGCTACCGCCTCAACACAAGGCTCACGCTGCATACGCCGGCATACGATACATCTCAAGCTGCATCTCACTCGCGCCGGCTCTGCGCGCTTCCGCATTCACGCACCGTCTACGTCACGCCCAACGTCACTCGCCTCGGTGCATTCACGCTGGTACTCCGTGCTTCCGCATTCCAACGAGACTTTTCCCATTCACACTGCAGCGCGGAGCTATACCCACGCCTCTTATTTAAAACCGCCACTTTGCCTGCTTCAGTTATCACAAGCACTCATAAGCGCCACTTTAGTTCTCCCTGGGAATTACTCACTCTATCTGCAATTGGATCCATCACGCCCTCTAGCGAGCCTGACAGGAACCACAACTTGAAAAACAGCCCTTGACTCATCCTTAACATCAGAGGGTGACCACTTTCGCATTAAAACATCATCATCATAGAAATATGCCATTGAGTGTTGAGGTAATTCAGCACTATCTACAGCTGCAGCAATACAACGAGAAAGAGACGCATCCGATTTCTGAGCAGCAACGAACTGCTCTCGTCCAACGCCCCATGTAGCGAAATCATCTTCCTGTATGCAGGAGGCCTTATCCTCAATTGAAACATGTGGACTGGAGGACAACTTATCTTCTTCAAATACTGGATTGTCACTACATATGAAGGAATCTGAAATATCGTCAGCATCCTTCATTTTACGAGCCTGAGCACGTGTCACCACACAAGTACTAAAAACGGAGGGAAACTCACATGACAGCGCGTCACTTTCATTCACCTCAGGAGCGTCCGTTACAACAGGCAAGTGAAAAACCTTACCACCAGCTAAATCATTACCCAAAATAAGCGAAACTCCTTTAACTGGCAACTGAGGACGAACTGCGACCTTAACAAAGCCAGACACAATATCACAGTTAAGATAAATCGTATGTAACGGAGCTTTGACCACACCAAGTTCAATTCCTTGAACTAAAACATCTGCACCACAGCTAGACTGGTCAGATAAAGCCAAAACACCTTCCAAAATAAATGACTGAGCAGCACCGGTGTCTCTCAGAATACGTAGTGGCTTAGACTCAGAATCTGTGTCCGAAAGCGAAACCATTCCACTCAAGATAAAAGAGTCAAAAGCAGCGTCCACTGACGAAAGTGAATCTGAACTTTCAGCTGGCTGCGGTGGTACATGAACTAAAGCCACACTCTTAGTGTTCTGTGCTTTACGACGGTTCTTACGAGCTAATGCAGGACAGTTAGCGATGAGATGACCAGATTCATGACAATAGAAACATTCACAGGACTCAATACCATTCTTAGACGGGCTAGCGGAAACTTTAGGGCTACGATAAATATCACGACGAGGAGGCGAAAACACAGTTTTGTGAGTGATCACGAACTCATCAGCCAAAACGGCAGCATCAGCGAGCGACGAGACTTTTTGTTCATTCAAATAAACAATGATTTTGTCTGAAATACAATTTTTAAACTCTTCTAATAGTAACAGTTCTTTTAACTGATCAAAGGTGGTGACTTTACTGGCTGCACACCACTTGTCGAACAAAACGCCTTTTTCACGAGCGAATTCTACAAATGTTTGGCTGACAGATTTGGCATGTTTACGAAATTTCTGCCGGTAGGCCTCAGGGACAAGCTCATAAGCACGTAAAACAGCACTTTTAACAGTATCATAGTCCAAACTCTGCTCTAAACTTAAAGCAGAACACACTTCCTGTGCATTCCCAACAAACTTGCATTGCAAAAGAAGAGACCAGATGCTTCTAGGCCACTGTAAAGTGGCTGCGATACGTTCAAACACAGGGAAATAAGTATCCACCTCACTTTCCCTAAACATAGGCACCAAAGCAATGTGCTTACTAACATCAAAGCCAGATGAACTTACAGATGAAGATCCGCTAGGTGCAGGTGATGGTTCACTGGCCTGTACAGGGGCTGCAGGTGCAGGGTGCGGTACAGGGGATGATGCACGAACAGGAGATAGAGGGTCACGAACAAGAGAATCTGAAGCTGGCTTATTCCTTAGCGCCAACTCCAATTCCTTTAATTTAATTTCCCTCTGAGACTCGAGTTCCACCATACGAAATTGAAGCAGTTGAGCTTCATAATGCTGACGGGCTAACTCTAGGTCCAATTGCTTCAATTGCAGCGCGAGCTTTGGGTCATTCAGTGGTGAACCTACTACCGCGGGATCTATGCGTGCGGGGTCCTTGGGTTCGACCACAGCCTCCGCTGTAGCTGAATCCTCAGACTTACCGGACTGGTTTGCAACACCCACCTCGGTAGGATCGATGAGAATGCCCTGTTTCATCAGCTCCGTCTGAAGCATTTGTTTGATATCACGCTTATTAGCGCTCCGTGGGACCGAGATGCTGTAAAAGTCAGCAAGCAGCAACAACTCATCCTTCCTGCACCTTTCAAACTGCTCCACTGTAGGACAAATAACAAACTGGTCGAAATTAAACTTTGTAGCCATCTCTAAGAAAAAACAACTAAACACTCCCCTACCACAAAGACAAATGCCACCAGCCAAACACAAGTGCACTGAAACAAACGGTACAGAGCGAGAAAAAGCAGCGGACGAGCCCCCAATTCTGTTACGCCCCGGTCTAGGTCGGGCCGTAACAGGAATGAAAAAGAAAAGGAAAAAAAAGGAAAAAGGGGTTGAGACCAAAAGTGCGTTTGCTTAGTGTTTATTTACAACCAGTGAACAAGCAAATCCCCAAAAGGTGGCTGTGAGATTCAGAAGCCGACAAGGCCAAAACAATAAACAAAATGCCCTCTACCTAGTACCAAAACAAAACAAAAAGAAATACAAAGTTCTTCCCTTACTCCCTTGCTAACCACAAACCAAGAGAAAACGGGGTGTAAACAAAATGGCGTCGACTCCCTACTAAGCCACTAATTACAAAACTATATACAAATATATACAAATATATACAAATTGTATTTACAATCGGGCAGCCAGAACCAAAGAAGGGCAAACACAAAAACGATGTCAGAAACGTAGCACGAGGTCATACACAATATAATTTTACAAATGATCAACAGAAAAACAGCAAGCAAAGACATGATCTAAAGCATGGTAGTCTGAAGGCCTTAAGTAGGCCTCTGAGTCTCCTGGACACCCAATCATCTGGCAGGAGGCGGGACCAACAAAGGATAGGCAGGGCAGCAACCAATAGATTGCAGGCACACTGAAGGTGGGACCTGCAACACACAAGGGAAGATACACCCCCATCCCTCCACCAGCAGAGACAAAGCAAACAAAAAAACAAATAAACTCAGTATCGTAACAATATATACAACTAAAGAAGTGTGTGTGTGTGTGTGTGTGTGTGTGTGTGTGTGTGTGTTCTTGTTTTCCCATCCTCGTGGGGACTCTGACTTGATTGCACACTGACCCGTGGGGACCTGTTTCAGCCAGAGGCTCCAAAACAGTGTTGCGACATGGGTAATGCAGTTTTCTAAGAAGTCCCCATGAGGACAATTTCAAGACAAAAATGTGTGTGTGTATATATCTAGACGCTCTTTGTGGTCACACATGGTATTGCAGTCCCCATGAACTTTGCTGTTTCGGAACTGTGCATTGCCAATTGTTCACTCTCTAGCGCCCCCCATTGTACTTCTACAATTTGGGAATATATTTTAAACTTTGTGGGACTTTTTTCCCCCAAAAAACATGAATGAATTAATACACTAAAAATAAATGAACTAATTAATTAAATTATACTTATTTCATAGAATTTGGTTAAATAAATAAATAAGACTTTCCTGATGCCGCACAGCTTGCTTTATTTTGACTTCTGTTTTCAATCACATCTTATTTTTACCTGCTACCCTCCCGCATTTAGTAATTTTTTTACTCATAACCATATTTGCATTAGCAATTTGATTATTATTATTATTTTCTTAACCCTTTACAAATGGTACAAATTGCTCTTCTACATGAATGACATCAAGCTATATGCCAGTAGTCAACAGGACATCAGCTCACTGATCCAAACCACTAGAATATACAACAACAAAAAAATCAGTCTTCTGGGCTGGATAAGTGTAGTCAGATGGTAACAGAGTTAAGATAGAACTGACATGATTGTACTACCAGAAGACAACATAGGTGATGTTGAGGACAGCTATGAGTTGCTTGGAGTCTCTGAACCCCGAAACTGGAAGAGGGGCTCCAGTAGAGGAACAACACATCTGTAATCTCTGTCCTGAAGTCTGAAGTCCTAGAAACAGCTAAATTACCACAGAGGACCCTCAAGCCCCCTGGTCGCTGGTAGAGAAGCCGACTTTGAGCCAACAGTAATATACTAATCATCAAACCAAAAGCACACTACTCATGATACAAAGTTAACCCATGTTATCTGGACATAACATACACACGTGGACAAAATTGTTGGTACCCTTCGGTCAATGAAAGAAAAACTCACAATGGCCACATAAATAACTTTAATCTGACAAAAGCAATAATTTAAAAAAATTCTATGAATGTTAACCAATAAAAGTCAGACATTGCTTTTCAACCATGCTTCAACAGAATTATTTAAAAAAATAAACTCATGGAACAAGCCTGGACAAAAATGATGGTACCCTTAGAAAATACTGAAAATAATGTGACCAAAGGGACATGTTAATTCAAGGTGTGTCCACTAATTAGCATCACAGGTGTCTACAATCTTGTAATCAGTCAGTGGGCCTATATATAGGGCTCCAGGTAGTCACTGTGTTGTTTGGTGACATGGTGTGTACCACACTCAACATGGACCAGAGGAAGCGAAGGAAAGAGTTGTCTCAGGAGATTCGAAAGAAAATTATAGACAAGCATGTTAAAGGTAAAGGCTATAAGACCATTTCCAAGCAGCTAGATGTTCCTGTGACTATAGTTGCACATATTATTCAGAAATTTAAGATCCATGGGACTGTAGCCAACCTCCCTGGACGTGGCCGCAGGAGGAAAATTGATGACAAATCAAAGAGACGGATAATCTGAATGGTAACAAAAGAGCCCAGACTGCTAAAGAGATCCAAGGTGAACTTCATGCTCAAGGAACATCAGTGTCAGATCACACCATCCGTCGTTGTTTGAGCCAAAGTGGACTACATGGGAGACGACCAAGGAGGACACCATTGTTGAAAACAAATAATAAAAAAGCCAGACTGGAATATGCCAAACTACATGTTGACAAGCCACAAAGCTTCTGGGAGAATGTCCTATGGACAGATGAGACAAAAATGGAACTTTTTGCCAAGGCAAATTTTGCTAATTATACCTGAAGCATATTAAGAAAAGAACACTGTCCCTACTGTGAAACATGGAGGAGGCTCTGTTATGTTCTGGGGCTGCTTTGCTGCATCTGGCACAGGGTGTCTTGAATCTGTGCAGGGTACAATGAAATCTCAAGACTATCAAGGGATTCTAGAGAGAAATGTGCTGGCCAGTGTCAGAAAGCTGGGTCTCAGTCGCAGGTCATGGGTCTTGCAGCAGGACAATGACCCAAAACACACAGCTAAAAACACCCAAGAATGGCTAAGAGGAAAACATTGGACTATTCTAAAGTGGCCTTCTATGAGCCCTGACCTCAATCCTATTGAGCATCTTTGGAAGGAGCTGAAACATACTGTCTGGAAAAGGCACCCTTCAAACCGGAAACAACTGGAGCAGCTTGCTCATGAGGAGTGGGCCAAAATACCTGCAGAGAGGTGCAGAAGTCTCATTGACAGTTACAGGAATCGTTTGATTGCAGTGATTGCCTCTAAAGGTTGTGCAACAAACTATTAAGTTAGGGGTACCATCATTTTTGTCCAGGCCTGTTCCATGAGTTCATTTTTTTTTATAATTCCGTTGAAGCATGGTTGAAAAGCAATGTCTGATTTTCATTGGTTAACATTCATAGAATTCTTATTTATTATTACTTTTGTCAGATTAAAGTTATTTCTGTGACCATTGTGAGTTTTTCTTTCATTGACCGAAGGGTACCAACAATTTTTTCCACGTGTGTATCATTACACATTAATATTGCAGCATAAATCATCAATCCCGTCCACTTCGCATGTCGCTAATTAGCAATTAGACAGACAAACTTATCAGGCTACAGCAGGTAAGTGTGCAGAGAGTGGTCAGCTAGCATTATCATGCTCAATCTGCCACAACTAAACCCATCTGAGCCTGAGCTTCCTCCTGCAAGTGTCAGGAGCATATCACAAACAAAAATGTAACAATACAAGCCTGCTAAAACTTTTTTATGTTATTACATAATCTTATATTACAAGATTTTATATATATTCATAAGCTTTTATAAGCATTATATTATAAGCTATATTACATATGCAACATCTTCCTCTGCAACCAAAACCAAGACATCCCCAGCACAAACCCAGCCTTTCTGATCAGTTTGTTGGTGTCACTGGCTCTGATTCTACTGCCCCAGAAAATAATAGCAATGAAAATTACACTGGCCATTGATGTGAACCATCTTGCTGCACACAATAAAGGTTTCATCAATAAGTAGAGACTGTCCTGTCCCTTCCTGTAGATAATCTCCATGTTCCATTGTTTAAAAAAATAAAAAGCCAAATAACTGGCAGCAGCCGCTGCCAAACAAAAACCAAATTAAGGTAAAATACTCTAACTCATTTTGTGCAAAAACAATAAATTTGCAGAAATTATTTAATCTGTTGCAGTAAAACAACATTATTTTACTGATTTTCCCTAAAATTATACAATTAATCACCTTCATTAATTAAAGCAACAGCACTAGAGGTTTATTAGATTAAAAAAAAAACATTATTTTACAGATTTTTCCTAAATTTATGGTTAAGCACCTTCTTTAAAACAGCACTAGGCATGTTGAAGCAAAAGTTTTTATTTTAAAGTTTTTCCAAAATTATTACAAACACTTTCAATAAAGCATTAGACATTTAGTGGAGAAACATTTATTTTACAGATATTTTTTCCTAAATTCATAATATTATTTCTGTTTTGTAACAGTGGAATATTCTCTCAAAAACTAAAATTATTGTGAAATATCCTTGACTAAAAACATACTGAAGAAATACACAATTTCAAACAAGATTCCAAATGTTTCAATTAAAGTTGGATTGGAAACTTTATTACAAATAAAAGTACACCGTGATCCATTTTTTATTCTTGCTTTTCTATAGTTGTAATAATGTTATTTGTCCATATACTTTACCTTACCCTTTAGTTCAGAATCCTAATTATACAGTGCAAGTAAGTAAAATATAAAAAAAAAAAATAGCACGAAATGTCAATAAATCTGTGGCAAAATGGACCATCCAGTGTATCCAAGAAAGAACGATCCTCTTCCAAACAGGCTGTAAACACTGGATCATTGGTGAATTAGGGTGGACTGGTCAGACACTGATGTTGGATGAGAAGGCCAGGCTCGCAGTCTCCGCTGTAAAGGAGGAGAATATTTACATGAATATACATTTATTCTGACGGAATTGTATTGACATTTATTAACAGAATGGAATGAGTCATTTAAAAGTAAAACTACACAATGTTTGTGGCAGTTTACATTTTGTAGAGTAAAAGTAGCTGTTAATGTGAAAGTGACTATGACCTGTCTGGTTAACAGTGACAGACACTGGTGATGGGTCGTTTATGAACAATTCGTTCTTTTTGAACGAGTCTTTAATGTGACTCAGAAGAACGAGTAGTCTCGGAGAGTAATTTGTTCATTTTCTACTGGACGCATATGCGTAAAGATTCACAAAACCTCTGTAGGTTATATACAGGAAACAGAATTGTCCTGTAAATCTCATGAGTCTTCTTGTCTGAATCGTTCATTCATCTTTCACATTATATTTACATATATAAAATAAAGACCAATATAAATTATACTGTTTATAAAATAATTGATATTTAAAATAAAGATAGATTGTAAATTTTAAATACATTAATGTTTTTAATTGTAATTATTTTTATTTTACAATTGTTTCAAGTTTACTTTACAATTGTTTCAATTGTTGAAGTTCTGTTTATTGGAAATGTAACATTTTATTTTATTTCATTTCTGATCAAAGGAACGAAAGAACGAAATAAACTAAAAGAAAAAAGAATTAAGGAAAGAAGAAAAAAGGATTAGTTCATTTTGATGAACGATTCAAGGAACCGAGTCACCGAGTTCCCGTCACTATGAGACAGTAAAACTTATACTGCAGTTAGGAGCACACTGACTGACTCTCTCTCGAAATGCTTACTGCGCATGCTCTTAAAGAGCTCGTTAACCTCCCGGTTCATCTGACTCCTTTACCCGTATACAGTAGCTGTAAGTGAACCCCTGCAGCGGCTCAGCGGTCACATGACACAGTAATGTTAACGGTACCGGAGGCTCGGCTGAGATTTGCGATAGACGAACGTGGCAGTCTTAATAAACGAGGTTTTGTTTACGACAACGATAAGTATTAAATAACAATAAAAAATCTCTTACCGTCATTGTGTGTGGAGCTTGTAGGTACTTTCCTCACACTGATGCCATTTCAGATTCAGCAGTCTTGTCCTCTGTCCCTCAGAGACTCGGTCTGCTCCCCTCCTCACTCGTACCTCAGCAGCGTCTTCAATCTTCTGAATTTACTCACAACCCGTTTACCGGCTGCAGACCACCTATACGCGCTACACAGTTGAAGGACGACTACTTTTCATTGGCTGGTTCATATCACGTGACCTGCGTTTCCGCTACATGAGCAACTCAGGCGTACAGCGCTTAGATCACTCGCGTGATATAGCTCCGCCTTCAGCTTCTGATTCGCCGTGACAGGAAACGCGGGGAGCGCGTGATTTTTTTTTTTTTTTTTTGCTTTCCCTCCGAAATACTTCCTCAGTGATAGTTAGATGCTAAAAAAACGTTTTATTGCAATCACCAAAATGAGGATTGGAAATCAATCAACATAAAAATCCCACAACCTGTACTGCTCTAAAACAGCTACACAGCCAACACATTATCCTTATGTCAGAATATGCATTAAATTGCCATGGTGACATCGCAGAACAAATTTAATCAAAACAAAAACATAACATTATTTTTGGGGTGTTTACAATATGTGCATAGGTGCAGCACTGAGTATCAGTCTCCTAAATGTTCTGATTCCCATTATTTGAAGGGATAAAGCAGATACTGTACGATGTAAGATACTGTAAGATACTATAGCCTACATGCTGCCTCACCTGTGCCACGTCCTGTGGACAATCTTTTATAAAGTCATGAAAACATGCTAAACTTTAACCTTTTATCTAATCAATATTTAATTACAATTTATTGTTGTCATTTTACATGACGCAGCTTCTCACATCCTTGACAGAGGTAGTGATTGTAATACTGCTTGTAAGTATCAATGTTTATGATCACTGTCCCGTCTGCGGGACACTAACATATTCACCACAAATATTTGGTCAACAAGCCATACCTTGTTAGAAAGCAGACAACCACACAGATTCAATGTTATAAATCAATTTGAGATTGAATTACCACAGCAACATGTCCACTATCTGTGGGGGGAAGGGAGCATAATTCCCCTGCAAATAGAGCAGAGCAGTCGCTCAGTGCAGCCAGAGCCTGCAGCTTAGAGTGAAGCACACAGGAACAGTTTGACTGAGCAGGATCAGAAGTTCAATATATAAACAATATAAAATAGGCTCTCACAGTTTTAATCATCCATATAGTCACTTAATTACCATGTCCCATTGTGTGATATCCACCTAGAAAATTTGCAGTCCTCCTGGCCATAGCCCTATATATTACAATGCAGAAAGCTCATTTACAGTTATTTTTTTTTTTATATTATTATTATTTTTTACATATATCTACCTAGAAATTTTTTTGGCTTTTTGATCAAGAATTGTAGCTTTTAGCCCATTTTGTCACTTGGTTCACCAGATACATGTCTTCTGATCACTTTTCAGTCAAAATAACATACAAATCTAGGCAAGAATCAATCTAGAGTTTGTGTCTCTATCAGTCTGCTTCTCTATTACTTATCTGACTTTTTCTTAGCGAACTAGAAAGTCTTTCTTTTCCAATGACAGCAAGCTCAATAATGTAGCCCTTATAAGGTCTGCAACCATTTTACTTTGGGTATGCTTTTATTTGGATTTGTGCACGAAAATGAGGCGGTGAAAAATAAGGGGAGTATACAGTAAACAGTTTTGCACCATACTGTGAGTCCAGTATTACTGATCAGGAAGGTTGGCTCTGTTCCGGGGACTTGAACATTTGGAGCAGGTGGTGGAGAGTACGATGCTGCACAAAATGTCGACCCTTTTGGCCTATCCCAGCAACCATTTGTGTGATGGGTACAACCATTGTGAGTACAACTGTGTACTGTATGGACAGTACCAGCACAGCTGATCTTCTGAGTCCACAAAGAATTTGAGTTGCATACAGGTAACTACTATCGTTTTGCAAACAATCCCTACTGAAATCAGACTGAAAGCATGGTGTTATTTAGTGACCACAGGCCCAACAAGGATCTGATGAAATACTCCAGAAAAGTGTTTTTGCAGAACATAATGATGTCACAGTGTAGATGATATTTGACTGTTTGAATATTAAATGTTTCACTTTCAATCATGGCATCCTATTCGAAATTTGTATGAAATGTGCCCATAATTAGTCTATTAACTATTTAGTTCTGGCCATAAATGTAGTATGTGATGTCGTTGTGACCTTGACCTCTGACCTACAATTTCTAAACAATTCACCCATGAGTCAGAGTGAATGTTTGTGCCGGGTGCAGTGAAACGGTCTCTTGCTGTTTGAGATGCTATACAAATAAACTGAATACAATTGAATTCAATTCACATAGTAATTATGTTTGATCATAAATGACCTTTGATGAATTATTAATTATTGAAGCAATGGTTTCTAGATGAATATCCTTTCTTATCTTTTCTCTTTTGTTGTCAAATGAACCATCTCAAAACATTCCATATTGAAAGGTTGTATTGGAACTCCTGTCTTTGCTTATGTAGCTTTATAAGCAGGTCAGTATTTCTTGATGCTAACTGAGTCGATAAAGCCATTTTGTGAAGAAGTGGACCAGTGACAAAATTTCCTTTTTTTTTTAAACTACAATTTAATAACCCTTAAGCCATAACCAACCTACCTTATATGTACAAACTCCAATTAAGTTTGGACATTGTGTAAAATGTAAATAAAAACACAATACAATGACCTGCAAGTCCTATCTGATACATATTCAACTGAAAACACCACAAAGACAAGATACGCAATGCTCAAACTGATATAATGTTATTGTAACTTGCAAATCTTTTACTCATGTTGAATTTGATGGCTGCAACGTTCCAAAAGAGTTGGGACAAGGGTATTTTCACCCGTGTTACATCGCTTTTCCTTTTAACAACACAATAAGTGTTTGGGAACTGAGGACACAAATAGTTGAAGCTTTGTAGATGGAATTCTTTCTTATTCTTACTTGATGTATTGTACAATTGGTCAACAGTCAGGGGTATTGCCATATTATGCACCTTATAATGCTCCACACATTTTCAATGGGAGATAGGTCTGAACTGCAGGCAAACCAGTCTAATAAAAGAGTACCCACACTCTTATTACACAGCCATGCTGTTGTAAGATGTGTAAAAGGGGGCTTGGCATGTCTTGCTGAAATGAGCAGGGACGTCCCTGAAAAAGACCTTGCTTGGATGGCGGCATATTTTGCTCTAAAACCTGTATGTACCTTTCAGCATCAATGGTGCATTCACAGATGTGCAAGTTCCTCTCACCATGGGCACTAACACACTCCATATCATCACAAATGCTGGCTTTTAAACTTTGCACTAAGAGCAATCTGGATGGTCCTTTTTCCTCTTTAGCAAGGAGGAACGAGGCCCATGATATAACCAATCTAAGGGAAAATGTAACATTCTTCTGTTCATCAAAATGACTTGTTTCTATTTTATATTATTTTCTATCCATCTGTGCATTGTTTACATTCATTTATGTATTTAATCCTTCATTCTGTCACTGCTTTTTGAACATTTTGGTTTCCTTAGCTATAACACATATTCAGACAAGCCTAGGGTTCATCTGCATTTTATGTTAACTTCATTATGAATGTTTGTTTTACATCTACATTCTGTAATTTATTTAAAAATTATTATTTTTTACATGTTTAAAACAAATTTGAGAAATTGCAGTTCCAGTTTAGCAGGTAATTTTCCATCATCCATTCTCATTACACGGATCCTGACATTTCAGGTCCCCACCGTGACCCTCCCCTCCCCCACCCTTCTATCGATTGCGCAGTTAATAATTCAAGCTGGGTTTCTATTGGTTGACCGCTGAGCCGCCAGTGTGTTGCGCACACTGACGCATAATTTTTTTCCGGCTCCGCGTGTTGCAGTGTGAAATTCAGCGCGTCGTGGAGCATCCAACAAAATGGTAAGTTTAGAGTTTTTATACTAAGCTCCTAATATTGTATTGTCACTTATTATTAGAATAAAATAACTTGGTTACTGCGGAAGGACATTTTGTCCATCCAGTGTTTCCGCTCGTTACATTTCACGCCACGCCGAAATCTTGGCCTGACTGTAATAGAGCGCAGTGTTTCCTATGGGTTAAGAGGTTTGGCATGGCAGCAGGAGAGGATGGGGGTGTGACAGTTAATATTAAATATGGTCTAATGCCTTAGATTAGATAAATCTCTTTACTATAATGCGGCTTCAAGACCAGAAAATAGCATTTAGTTTCAGTCAAAATATGATTCATTATCCCAGACTCTCATGTCACAGTGTCAGTCACATCAATATACTGCCAAATTAACCACTGAAATTTCAAATGCAGTGTAAAGTGATAAAGTTGGTTCTTAAAGTTGGGCTAACTCTTTCCCTTGTGCTGACATTAGGGTGACCCAAGCATTGAGTCAGCTGGTGGCAGTGCTGAATGCACAGGTAAGAAAAGGGAGATGTAATGACATGATAATATGAGGTTGTATTATGTGGTTTGTACTGTACTAAGTGTACTGTCAATTAATAGTTAATGTTAAAATATGTAATGTCAGAGAAATAAAGAGAAAAAAAAATGCACAGCCAATTGCACAGTAGAAAAGGAAATGTTCAGTGTAGCCCCTTTCTTGTTGTTGTATTAAACTTAACTCATTTTGTTGAATTTGGTGTAACTATAGGTTTTGCCTAAATGGCCACACTGTTGGTTTGTTATCCCAAATGAAGCAGTCTCTGGCTATTTAAGGACAAAACTGAATGTACTGTAAATGAAACATTAGAGACTGAACAGCCTCAAGTAGGATTGTTGATTCATCTTGAACCAATTTAACATTTTGTAATTGTATTTGCAGGTGCTGATATGAATGAAGGCTTTAAGCCTGAACAGAGCAAAGAGGTAGGATATGTCATCATCTTGCACAACAGGATATTCCAATTTATATTCCATTTATATTGAAATTTTCAGCATTAATCATTAATTATGTCCACATATTACATTTTAGCAAGACTAAGGCAACATATTTACTTTATGAGATTTGTCATTTGAAACAGACATCCTGGGATTGTTTGTCCAATGTGTAATATAGTGTTATGCAGCATCAAACTAGTGAATTGGGCAGTTTGTTCAGAGTAAAGCATGACTGGTTAGACTGTGACGTATCTACTAAACGATTGAGTCAAATGTCATATTGTCAAGCTGCATGTTGTTCCGAAGTGGAGTTTGGTGTTCCACAGGGCTCGGGTTTAGGCCCACTGCTTTTTTCCCTTTACATGCTTCCTCTGGGCAACATTATTCGTAAACATGGTATTAGTTTTCATTGTTATGCTGATGGCACACAATTATATGTCTCAGCAAAACCAGATGAGAAAAACCAGTTTGCTAAAATTGAGCAGTGTGTGCAGGACATAAGAGATTGGATGTTAACTAATTTTCTTCTGCTTAATCCTGATAAGACAGAAGTTCTGGTCATAGGACCACAAGTAGCTAGAAGTAAGCTTTCTGATCACACTGTGACTTTAGATGGCCTTTCTGTTCCATCAAATGCAACAGTAAAAGACCTTGGTGTGATTATAGATTCCAGCCTTTCGTTTGAAGCACATGTAGATAATATTACCAGGATAGCTTTCTTTCACCTTAGTAATATTGCCAAGATAAGAAACATATCGTCACTAAATGATGCAGAAAAACTAGTTCATGCTTTTATCACCTCTAGGTTGGACTATTGTAACGCCTTACTGTCTGGTTGTTCAACTAGGTGTATAAACAAGCTTCAGTTAGTACAGAATGCAGCAGGGAGAGTCCTCACTAGAACCAGAAGATAAGAGCACATCACCCCTATCTTATCTACACTGCATTGGCTCCCTGTGAAATTTCGCATCGATTTTAAGATACTACTTCTGACATTTAAAGCACTAAATGGTCTCGCGCCACAGTATCTGAGTGAACTGTTAGTGTCTTACGATCCGCCACGCCTACTTCGATCAAAGAATGCAGGCTGCCTGTCAGTACCACGTATTATTAAAACTACAGCAGGGGGCAGAGCTTTTTCTTGCAAAGCCCCAAAGTTATGGAATAGTCTTCCTATTAATGTTCGGGACTCAGACACGAGGTGTTTAAGTCTAGGCTAAAAACCCATTTATTTAGCCAAGCATTTTTGTAAATAGATGAACCTTAGGTAAAGGAGCAGATCTGGGGGACTCATGGACGTAGAGTATTCTGGTGAACTGGTATGTTTAGATGCTGTCCTCCCCACTCTCATTGTTCACTCAGGTTTGTTGACGGTGAGGTGATTGGTTGCTTTACATCTCAGGGAGCCCTCATGTTTGTGTTTCCTTCTGGCTCTCCCTTTTAGTTATGCTGTTATAGTTAGTCCTGCCGGAGTCCCTGCTTGCACTTTGCACTAAATATACATTCACCTTATACATGTTGACTGTGACCATACCTAACTGCCATCTCTCCTTATTTTCTGTTCTCTCCTTTTCTGCTCTCTCCTCTCTCTCTCTCCCTCTCTCCTTTCCCCCTCTCTGTCGAGCTATACATGTTTCGCTCCCGAGTTGCCAGTGATCCAGACCCCTCTGCCCTCTGGAGCCGTCTAACCCGTCCTGGAGTCCTGCTTCTGGTTGGAGATCTCATCGCATGGATGCCCCGTGTGGTCTGCCTGGATTCGTATGGTGGCTGAGGATGGTTTCCATGAAGACTGTCCTGTCATCGATTGATGCTCTGGGGACCTGTGACTTCAGTTGTTCGATAGCTCAGGATTGGAATCTCCTACAGTCTACCTGAGCCTTCAGGAACAAACTGGACTCCTTTTAATTTTAATTTTAACACATCTCCTGTTACACTGAACTTCCAGTACACATTATTATGCTGATCAATCCCTGCTATCCGTTATCACCCAGATGAGGATGGGTTCCCTGTTGAGTCTGGTTCCTCTCAAGGTTTCTTCCTATTATCATCTCAGGGAGTTTTTCCTTGCCACCGTCGCCCTCGGCTTGCTCATCAGGGACAATCTTATCATTTTGATTCATACACATTGCATACAAACTTACTTCTTTTTATTGTGTAAAGCTGCTTTGCGACAATGTCAATTGTTAAAAGCGCTATATAAATAAAATTGACTTGACTTGACTTGACATGTGCTAAAAGGATGTTGTTATTGTCACAGCAGCAAGGATTCACTTCATTCCATAGTCTTTCGACATTCCTGAGCGTTAGGACATTTTGAAGGCAGACAAAGCACTCTATGCGTGTATAGTGTCTCCTCTGCACGCTCAACAGCTCGGTTCTGCATTTGCAGTGTCTCCTCTGCCCGTTCAACGTGTTTTCCGCGCGTGCATGCAACATCTCTCTTCTGTTCGCTCATCTTTGGCCAGTGTTACAAAACTGCCACTAAACCAGCCAATCACACACTTCCACACACTACTTCTGATTGGCTGTTTCTTCTCTAATCAGCTGGTACTATCGAGCGCATAACGGAATTAAATTCAATTTTATTAGTATAGTGCTTTTAAAATGGTCATTGTCTCAAAGCAGCTCTACACAATCAAAAGAAAGTTATAGGTAATTAAAATTATACCATACTATTATATATAATTGTATATATACAAAGTTGCGTGCACGCTCAACTAAGCTGTTGAGCGCGCAGGGAACTAATAAAGCATGAAGCTAAACATTGTTTGGAAATACAAGAGATTTGACTTCAGTGGTCAACATTTTTAAACTATGGTTTCTCTGTTTGCAGGCTCAAAGACGTCACTCGCTTCGTCTTCAGAAACTCAGGGCACATCATAATTTGTGCCTGCAACGTTACGAGAAGAGTTTAAATGAGACCCTGAATACAAAGGTTAGTTGTACTACGCCTTTTAATAATGTATTTAAGAGTAAGAGGAGTGAAATAACTCTTTTCCTGCCATTATATGCTTTTGTGTGCAATTAGTAAATATAATGTCCATCAGTAGTAAGTATGGCTCCAGCTGTAGTGCCAGTCTTAGCTTTGTGTTGCAGACCTCCATCAAAGTCACATTTCATAGAAGCCCAAAACATTGCAGTTAGAGCAGGTGGAGAGGTTTTAGTCAAACAGGTACACAAAGGCTTTCAAGGTTTGTATATTTAGACATGCAATGATAGATTCTTAAATTAAATTAGGTATAGGTTGTTTAGGTAGTGATGTATCCTTGTGTTTAGTTTGAAGGATGATTTTAGTTTAAAGATAGCAGTCAAGTCTGAGATTTGAGCACTGACCTTGTGGTCATATGCACTCCCATTATTTTCCATTCTAAAATGTTAGAATGCTGTTGCTACCACTACACCTACTTCTCCTACCATCACAGCTGCTACTAATGCCAGTACTGCTGTGCCACCACTACTACTAGTGCTGCTAATATTGTTATCTTGAAATGCTTGATTGTGATTTAACAAATTACTTAATCACAACTTAACTCTCTCTCTCTCTCTCTTTTTTTTTTTTTTTAGCTAAACAGACCAATGCTTGGATCCACAACAGAACATCCATCTCCATCAAGTTCTGAGGTCAGCGAGGATGAATATATTCCATCAGCTGAAGAAACAGAAAGTGACGGTTCAGAAGAAAGTGACAGTTTACCAGATAATATCAAATGGCACAAGTTCAAGAAACAAAAGGTACGGAAAACATTTTTAGCTGCTTCTGAACCACCCAAGAGAAAGTGTACATAACATTCCAGTGCGCTGACTGAGAACAGAAACTCTTCACTTGACCCAAATAACAACAACAGAAACTCCTCTTCACTTGACCCAAGTGACACCAGAAACTCCTCTTCACTTGACCCAAATAACAACACCAGAAACTCCTCTTCACTTGACCCAAGTGACACCAGAGACTCCTCTTCACTTGGCCCAAGTGACACCAGAAACTCCTCTTCATTGACCCAAATAACAACACCAGAAACTCCTCTTCATTGACCCAAATAACAACACCAGAAACTCCTCTTCACTTGATCCAAATAACAGAAACTCCTCTTCACTTGACCCAAGTGACACCAGAAACTCCTCTTCACTTGACCCAAATAACAACACCAGAAACTCCTCTTCACTTGACCCAAGTGATACCAGAGACTCCTCTTCATTGACCCAAATAACAACACCAGAAACTCCTCTTCACTTGACCCAAATAACAACAGAAACTCCTCTTCACTTGACCCAAGTGACACCAGAAACTCCTCGTCATTGACCCAAATAACAACACCAGAAACTCCTCTTCACTTGACCCAAGTGACACCAGAGACTCCTCTTCACTTGACCCAAGTGACACCAGAAACTCCTCTTCACTTGACCCAAATAACAACACCAGAAACTCCTCTTCACTTGACCCAAGTGACACCAGAGACTCCTCTTCACTTGACCCAAATAACAACAGAAACTCCTCTTCACTTGACCCAAGTGACACCAGAAACTCCTCTTCACTTGACCCAAGTGACACCAGAAACTCCTCTTCACTTGACCCAAATAACAACACCAGAAACTCCTCTTCACTTGACCAAAATAACAACACCAGAAACTCCTCTTCACTTGACCCAAGTGACACCAGAAACTCCTCTTCACTTGACCCAAATAACAACACCAGAAACTCCTCTTCACTTGACCCAAGTGACACCAGAGACTCCTCTTCATTGACCCAAATAACAACACCAGAAACTCCTCTTCACTTGACCCAAGTGACACCAGAGACTCCTCTTCACTTGACCCAAATAACAACACCAGAGACTCCTCTTCACTTGACCCAAGTGACACCAGAGACTCCTCTTCACTTGACCCAAATAACAACACCAGAAACTCCTCTTCACTTGACCCAAGTGACACCAGAGACTCCTCTTCATTGACCCAAATAACAACACCAGAAACTCCTCTTCACTTGACCCAAGTGACACCAGAGACTCCTCTTCACTTGACCCAAATAACAACACCAGAGACTCCTCTTCACTTGACCCAAGTGACACCAGAGACTCCTCTTCACTTGACCCAAATAACAACACCAGAAACTCCTCTTCACTTGACCCAAGTGACACCAGAAACTCCTCTTCATTGACCCAAATAACAACACCAGAAACTCCTCTTCATTGACCCAAATAACAACACCAGAAACTCCTCTTCACTTGATCCAAATAACAGAAACTCCTCTTCACTTGACCCAAGTGACACCAGAGACTCCTCTTCATTGACCCAAATAACAACACCAGAAACTCCTCTTCACTTGACCCAAATAACAACAGAAACTCCTCTTCACTTGACCCAAATAACAACACCAGAAACTCCTCTTCACTTGACCCAAGTGACACCAGAGACTCCTCTTCATTGACCCAAATAACAACACCAGAAACTCCTCTTCACTTGACCCAAGTGACACCAGAAACTCCTCTTCATTGACCCAAATAACAACACCAGAAACTCCTCTTCACTTGACCCAAATAACAGAAACTCCTCTTCACTTGACCCAAGTGACACCAGAAACTCCTCTTCACTTGACCCAAGTGACACCAGAAACTCCTGTTCACTTGACCCAAATAACAACACCAGAAACTCCTCTTCACTTGACCCAAGTGACACCAGAGACTCCTCTTCATTGACCCAAATAACAACACCAGAAACTCCTCTTCACTTGACCCAAATAACAACAGAAACTCCTCTTCACTTGACCCAAGTGACACCAGAAACTCCTCTTCATTGACCCAAATAACAACACCAGAAACTCCTCTTCACTTGACCCAAATAACAACAGAAACTCCTCTTCACTTGACCCAAGTGACACCAGAGATTCCTTTTCACCTGATGTTAGTGACACCAGAGATTCTTCTTCACTTGACCCAAGACACACCAGAGACTTCTCTTCACCTGATAGTAAAAAATTTTATTGTACAGTCTGCCGCCATTATATTTCTTCTTTAGAGTCATCACCGTCACATTTGAACTGTGTGTTTTGCTCTAAGCCTTTTAGCAAAATGGCACGCCATTTGGAATCAATCCACAAAGATAAGCCAGAAGTGGCTAAAGCAGTTGCGTGTCCGGTGGGGTCTAAAGAGCGAAAAATGCAGTTAAGTTTATTGAGGAATCGTGCTCATAACAATGAAGTGCTTAAAGAAGGAAAAGGACAGGTAATACCTCGTCAGCAAGCTAATGCACCTGTAACAGCCAGCGATTACTTGCATTGTATAAACTGCGAAGCTTACCTCAAGAGGAGATCACTATGGAGGCACATGCAAAGATGTCAGCTCAGCAGGAAAATTAAAGATTTAAAGCCAGGAATGTCCAGAGTCCAGGCTATATGTAGATATGCTGAGCCAGTTCCAGATAATGTGAATGTACAGTTTTGGAAACTGCTACATGATGATGAGGTAACAAATGTTGTCCGCAAAGAAAAATACATATTAAAATTAGGGGAGCATCTCTTCAATAAGCATGGACACGATGTCACTAAACATGAATATATCAGACAAAAATTGCGAGAAACTGGGCGACTAGTGCTCCAAGGAAAGAAAAATGTCAAGTTGAAGACATTATCTGATTTCTTTGTGCCAGCTAATTTCCCTCATGTGATTGAAGCTGTGAAAAATGTGGCTGGCTTGAATGAAGAAACAAATACATACAAAACACCATCTTTGGCTTTGAAGTTAGGCCACAACCTCAAGAAAATAGCTGATGTTATAGAATGTGAAGCAATGATCTGTGGTGATGAGAGTGTCATTCACAATGTGCGCATGTTCAAGCAATCTGCGACACTAAATGGAGTGAGTGTGTGTCATCGAAGGCCCTCAGAAACTTGAGTGAGGCAAAATTGAATGCTCCCCAACTACTTCCTTTTGCTGACGTTGTAAAGAAGATGCACCAGCACCTGAGAATACAAAGGCTGGAGTGCCAAACAAAACTTAGAGAAGAACCAAGTAAGAAGCACTGGGCAGAACTTGCTAAAGTCACACTCCGTGATGAAATACTTTTTAACCGTAGAAGAGATGGTGAGGTATCCAAGATGTCGATTAATGCTTTTACATTGAGAGACACCTCATCAACTCACCCAGATCTTGAACTCGCTTTATCTGATCTCGAGAAGAAGCTTTGTAAGCACGTCCAGCGAATATAGAGATAAAAGGCAAACGTGGAAGAAAGGTCCCCATTCTCCTCACACCTGATATGCTGGCATCAATGGATTTGCTTGTCAAAAATCGCCGTAACTGTGATGTGCTGGATGAGAATCCCTTCATGTTTTGGAGGCCACAAGCGCTTAGCCACTTCAGAGGATCAGATGTCATTCGGCAGATTGCTCTAAAGTGTGGGGCAGAGCATCCAGAAGCTTTATCCTCCACCAAGTTGAGGAAGCACATGGCCACCATGTCGAAGGTCCTCAATCTGAAGGACGAATGGATGACCTCACGGACTTTCTTGGGCACGATATTCGGGTACATCGTCAGTATTACAGGCTGCCTGAAGGCACGTTGCAGTTGGCGAAGATAAGCAAAGTCCTCATGGCCCTGGAACGAGGACAGCTGTCCGAGTTTAAAGGAAAGAATCAACATTGATCCACATGTAAAGCAGGCCTGGGTAAATAATACACATGTATTAAATACATACACATGTGGTTGCCAAGGGGATTATCAGTTACTAAAATTCAAAAGAACCGTATAGCAGTACAGGTGCTTGAAAAATTAGAATATCGTGCAAAAGTGCATTCATTTCAGTAAAGCAACTGAAGAGGTGAAACTAATATATGAGAGACTCTGTAGATAAAAAAAAGCAAAATGGTTCAAGCCGTCATTTGTCATAATTGAGATGATTATGGTGTACAGCTCATGAAAAGCCCAAATCCACAATCTCAGAAAATTAGAATTACTATTTTAAAAGGTTAAATATTCTAGGCTCAGTGTCCCACTCTAATCAGCTAATTAAGCCATAACATCTGCAAAGGGTTCCTGAGCCTTTAAATGGTCTCTCAGTCCGACTTGAACTATCTTGCTTTGCATGTAATGAGTCTATCATATATATTAGTTTCACCTTTTAAGTTGCATTACTAAAATAAATGCACAATATTCTAATTTTTTGAGTTTCACCTGTAGGTTAAATTCTCCAATGCAGTAATGCAACCATCAAATGGTCTATGATAGCTGGGAGCTTTCTTTGGTGGAGAGAAGTTAAGACAGTTTACCGTCTAGCATTGCATACAGCTGGTCAGCTGTTTAGACCTCCAAGGACCTACACGTTTAATGACTAGTCTGTTAATTTTTGCTATTATCATAGTAGTAGTAAAGTATTGTTCAAATAATACATCAGAGGGTATAAGAGTTTGTTCTAACAGTGCATTTATAAAAGTACACACACGTACATCCCCACCTCTAGCTCCACGCCTCTCAATACACCCTTTAATGTGATGTTGCTGTCTTAACAATGCTCATGTTCTAATGTTGTATCCATGTGGTTGCTGTGGTTTCCAGAGAATTTAGCTTTAGAGAGCGATGCATCAGATACTGAAGATGAGGACGACATGAGTGAGTTGGATGCTGCACCTTCAACCTCACTTTTATCTACACAATCTTCAGGTATGTAGACAACTATGAGAGAATAATCATAGAACTTTTACTTAAGTAAATGATATGATTACTTATTTCACCACTGGTGTTAAACTGAGAATACTGCAATACTATGAAACCATTTGATTTAGGAAACTTCTTAGAGCAACTCTGAGTAAGGAAAATACAAAACCCTTTATCTTAGTGAGGGGGCGTGGTCGACCCTGTTGCTAGGGATGATGCAGCAATTCAAGGACTGTGATAGTTAATAAAAAAATAAAAAAAAACCCTCTGCAAAGGTTTTGAAATGAGCTCTTTGTGAAGACAGAATATATGATAATAGAACAGACAGTGAAATCATCATTTTTGTATATGAAGAAATTGTATAATCATGACTACGGGCTACTTTATGCAAAGTTTCTGTTATAGTCTAAATATCTTAAAGATAATTAAACACCCAAATGTTGAAATGTGTCGACTTTTGAAGCAACCAATTTCCACACCATAGTTACTATATTTAAGTTCTTACATTTATTTACTAAACTGATTTTTTACTTGTAATCTATTTTAGATTGATGGGAGCAAAATGTCTCCGCTTTTACAATGTACATGATGGCAGGACAGTTTATTTAAGTTGCACTTTTGGATGGTCTGTAGCCAACAATCCAAGAGAGATGGAAGGAAGTAAAACAACAAGAAAACCAAATTGTATAGAAGAGGTGTTTAGTTTTAGCTTTATGTTCAGTGTTTGGAGAATATTTCTTCCTTCCGCCATTTTGTCCTCTGATATAGAAACTCTTAATCCTCTTAAAAGTCCTCCTCTCTACTCTTAACAAATTTTACCTTAGGAGCTGTTTTTAGGGCTAAGATGTTTTATGAATATATCTTTACTAAGATTTAATCCTAAATTTAAGAGGAAATTCTCAAAAAATGCCAAAATTCTAAGATTTTTCTTACAATTTCATCACTAGGAGCAACTTTTAGGCTTAAGAAGCTTTGTGAATAGGGGCCCTGGTGTTTTGATTTCAGCAAGCAAACCAGAAATAATGACTATATATATGCAGGAAAATACATACTGTACCTGTGACAAGCACAGTAATAACAGTCAGTAGGCTCAGCTTAATTTATTGTATCTGTACACATACAAGGAATTTGTCTCTGGTTTTTACTTTACTCTCAGTAGACTTTACATTGGACTATGTCTAAAGTATGAACAAAGAAAATAAATATATAGGTATAGAAATATTATAAAAAGCATTAATGAATAAAAATGCTGCCTTTGTAATCACGTTCTGTCCACTTAGGTGACTGGTCTAAACAAGGACAAAGAACAAATTATTGCAGCATTGATCTAGATTAGATTATTAGTAGTAATAGTAATATAATGGTACTCATTTACTAAAGTAGACCTTCCATTTTTACAGGCAAGTCAAGGGGAAAAAGGAAATCTACTCCTGAAATAGGACAAACCGAATATCCATGTTCAGCCAAAGGTAATAATATTTCTAATATGTGGAAAAGTGATTATGGAAATGTTTTCAGTTGTAAAGAGAGCACACAATGTACAGTGCCATTGTCTTGCCTATATTATTTGGATGCTTTTTATTTTATTTTTATTTATGGTCACTGTCCCTAATATACGTCCTGTGGTTTAAAGACACTATATTAGAAACGTCTGGTTCCCAAATTCAACAGATAGTAGACATGTAGTGGTGTGAAAGTTTTTGCCCCCTTACTGATTTTTTTAATTTTGTTGCATGTTTGTCACGCTTTAATGTTTCAAATCATCAAACAAATTTAAATATTAGTCAAAGATAACAGAAGTAAAACACATCATTCAGTTTTTATTAAGGGAAAACAAAATCCAAAACCACATAGCTCTGTGTGAAAGTATTTGCCCCTAAACCTAATAACTGGTTCGTCCACTTTTAGCTGCAATCAAGTATTTTCGATAACTTGCAGTGAGTCTGTTACAGCACTGTGGAGGAAGTTTGGCCTCATCAAAACTTATCTTTGCAACTCATTCTTGTAACTCAGGCACACTGGAGGGTTTTCAAGCATGAATCACCTTTTTAAGGTCATGCCACATCATCTCAATTGGATTCAAATCAGGACCTTGATTCGGCCACTCCAAAGTCTTCATTTAGTTTTCTTCAACTATTCAGAAGTGGACTTGCTGGTGTGCTTTGGATCATTGTCCTGCTGCAGAACCCAAGTTCTCTTCAGCCTGAGATCACAAACAGATGACCGGACGTTCTCCTTCAGGATATTTTGGTACACAGCAGAATCCATGGTTCCATTTATTACAGCAAGTCTTCCAGGTCCTGAAGCAGCAAAACAGACCCAGACCATCACACTACCACCACCATGTTTTACTGTTGGTATGATGCTCTTTGTCTGAAACGTGGTGTTACTTTTACACCACACACAATGGGATACACACCTTCCAGAAAGTTCAACTTTTGTCTCGTCAGTCCACAGAGTATTTTCCCAAAAGTCTTGGCGATCATCAAGATGTTGTCTGGCCAAACTAAGACGAGCCTTTGTTCTTTTTGCTCAGCAGTGGTTTTCACCTTGGAACTCTGCCACGCAAACCATTTTTGCCCCCAGTCTCTTTCTCATGGAGTCATGAACACTCACCTTAACTGAGGCACGTGAGGCCGGCAGTTCTTTGGATGTTGTGGTGTCTTTTGTGACCTCTTGGAAGAGTTGTCGCTGAACTCTTGGGGGTAAATTTGGTCAGTTTTAGAAATGGCTGTATAACCTTTTCCAAACAGATAGATCGCTATAATTTTCTTTCTCATTTGTTTTTGAATTTCTTTGGATCTCGGCATGATGTCTAGCTTTTGAGAATCTTTTGGTCTACTTCACTTTGTCAGGCAGGTCCTATTTATGTGATTTATTTTTCAGGCCTGGGTGTGGCTAGAGAAATTGAACTCGGGGTCGATAAACTAGAGTTATGTTTTAACTTGGCGGGGAGATGGAGAGGCAAACACTTTTTCACACAGGGCTATGTAGTTTGGGATTTTTTCCCTTAATAATAAAAATCTTCATTTAAAAACTGCGTGATGTGTTTACTTATATTTGACTAATATTTCAATTTGTTTGATGATTTGAAACATTAAAGTTGACAAACATGCAAAGAAATCAGTAAGGGGGCATAAACTTTTTCACACCACTGTACAGTATATTCAATTTTGTTTACCTGTTTTAATAGGAAGGTCAAATGAAGAGATGTCTCTGGTCGTTGAGGACTCTGGCGAGTCACACACAACAAAAGGTAAGCTGTTCAAAGTTTTCTCTAGTGACTTATGAATGGGTTTCTGCAGTGTGGAATCCATAATAGTGACACTGAACACACAAATTAAGGCTTATGACGGCATCCCATCACTCGCTGAGAAAAATCAACAAACTGTTGTAACCCAACAACCATCTAGTGTGTCCTGGAAAAAAAGTATTGTGTGTACTGTACATGAAATATTGTGATTTTTAGCCTTATTACAGAACATGTAACAACACAAAAACCTTGTGTTCCCATTTTTTAAGAACATTAAGTGACTGTCTCCTTTTATTTAGAATCATCACAAATCAAACAAAGGAAGTGGACCAACGAAGAAATACAGGCAGTGGAGAAGACGCTCATGGACCACATCAGCTCTGGGAAGGTTCCTGGGAAAGCCCAGTGTCTCGAATGCATTAAAATGTCACCAGTAGCACTTAAAGGGAGGAGTTGGGAGGGGGTGAAATTTTACGTGAAAAACCGCATTGATGCTTTAAAGCGAGACTCTGTGAAAATGAGGTAAGCTTCGCCATTTCTGCACTGTTGCTGAGACATGAAAGATTTGGTGAAATTACTAAAGGTACTGTTTTGTTGACATTCTAAATCTCGCCTATACTCCTAACACAGTTATGTTTGGAATTTCTTCTCTAGGAATGTTTTTATATAATATAACAATAGTTATATTAATTTGGATAAAGGATATGTTCAATTTAGATTTTTCTGATAAGTGGGTTGTACAGTGAATTTTGCTCACAGTGAATTATACAGTGTTACACCAAAGAGAGTGACGCATTTGAAGGTGTCAGCTTGTACATTGTTAAATGAAAGTATTGCTGTATACAATATATGTAGCATATTGGTCCAGGTATCAATCATACATAGACAATGTGTATTTGGTTTCTAGTGCTGCACTTGAGTACAAATTTGAGGCAACTGTGATTTGTTGGCGTATTTCCACTTGTTACCTTTACTAGAATTCAGGGTAAGATATTGTACTTTTTGTAGATTTTTCTAATGCTGCACTTGAGTACAATTTTGAGTACAATTTTTGCAAACTGTGCTTTGTTGGCACATTTCCACTGTTACCTTTACTAGAATTCAAGGTAAGATATCATACTTTTTTTCTAGTGCTGCACTTGACTACAATTTTGAGTACAATGTTGAGGCAACTGTGCTTTTTTTCATTTGTGTTACCTTTACTACAATTCAGGGGAAGATATCGTAGATTAAATATAGATTATTTAAAATCTATAATATATTGGAAAAAAACCTTCTGCTGTATTATGTTGTCACCCCTCATCAGAATATAGTGTTTGATATCAGCTCCACATTTTGAGACTGCTGTTTTTGTTTGATAAGTCTGTATATGACTATTACGTATATACTAGTACGTACTTTTACTCCTGCCACATTTGTACTCTTGTCATATGTATGTATACATAGATACGCATTTTTTGGGGGCCAAATAAAGCAAACAATGTTAAATATACCTCCACTGTCGTACGTATACTATAGCTCAAAGCCGGAGGCATTATGTTTTCAGATTGTATGTCCGTTCATTTCTTGTGACTGCAGTACCTCAGTAATCCTTTAAGGGAATTTGTTGAAAATTGGCAAAGAGTCCACTTGGACTCTTGGATACACTGATTTTAAACTGAGTCTGGACAAAAATTTATGTGAACTGCATCTTGATTTGTTGGTAGAGGCATACAATTGTGAGACAGCAATTATAGCTTTTATTTAAAACTCTCACTACACTAGAAATTACTATACATTTATATTATACAGTGCAATCGTATTAACAGTTGTAATACAAGTAGTTGTAGTAATGCAGTTGTAACCAATGCCTTGCTATAACAAAAATGCAATATTTTTTTTTTATAGTCCAAACTTTATTTTTACTTAGGGTTGTAAATATATATTAATAAATCTAATACAGGTAAATGTGTAACAATGCCACCTGGTGGATGTTTTTAGTAAGACACAATAGCAAGGTCCCCACCAGTACAGAAAAACTGACAAAAACTGAACTTTATAAATGTAAGAAATTTTGATGCTAAAGTAGATTTTTGGGATTGCAAAAATGTGTAAGTTCAAACCATGCCTTAACTATGCTGCTATTACATTTAGAAAACTGTTGTCCCCATGGTACACCACCTAGTCTGGAAGTCCTCATTGTGTAGGAAAAACAAGTATGTGTGTGTAAGCGAGAGAGAGAGAGAGAGAGATTGAGAGTGTGTGTGTGTGTCAGGGTGGACTGTCCAAACTGTGTGTGTGAGTGTGTGTGTGTGTGTCTCACCGGAAATGGTGGCTAAATATCGGAGTCTGGTTTCGGAGTACCGGTGCTCTGAGACACAGCAGCGCAGTCAGTAATAATCCACACAGTGTTCGGAAGAGTCTCCTGAAAAGCTCCGTGACTCAGACGGCAGTAAACACAGTGCTGTATCTTCTGAGTCACGTTAAAGACTCGGTTCAGAAAGAATGAATCGTTTATAAACGACTCGCCACTGATCGAGCGTGGCGAGTCGTTTATAAACGATTCATTCTTTCTGAACCGAGTCTTTAACGTGACTCAGAAGAATCAGTAGTAACGGAAAGTCGGTTTTCTACTGGGCGCGCATGCGCAAAGCATCGCAAAACCGCCGTCGGTTATATACTGGAAACAGAAATGAGTATTTATTTATTTATTTATTTATTACCCGAGAGAACACTAAAAAACAACACAGCAAAATACATTTAATACTAGAGAAATATATAACAGCAAATAACATTCGGAGAACGTTTTTTTTTTTTTTTTTTTTTTTAAGAGACCTTAAAAAAGCAGGGATTCAGTGAGTTTATACGTTTCTAGTCATTCTACTCATCTTATTAATATATTTCAAAGACTGGAAGTATTTAATAAAGTTTCACATGAACAAGGTGAAGGAGGGAATTTCGCCACTTACAGCTATGAATATGGTATTTACACAAAATTAATGCAAGATTAACAGTGTCTGACGTGCTAGAATCAAGACTATCCATAAAAGATACAATATCGATATAACCAAAAGAAGGTATATTAGAGAAGAATAAAGCGAGCTGTTACTATGTGTTGATTAGTAACTCTCATATAAGCCTTATTCTGATGATATAAAACTAATATTCTTTTATTTTTCCTCATTTTCTCACAAGGTTTCCCTGCTGAAAAAAAAAAAAAAACACAGCATAGACCAGATGACGACCATTATACCAGCATATGTTGTGTTTTGGTGCTGGTATGCTGGTCACTTTACTGATGCTGGTCCCCAGCATGCCAGCATACATTTTCCCAGCATACATTGAATACATGCAAGATGGTCATCCAATAACTCTCTAAAATATAAAACAGAATCAGTATAAATCACCTTTATTGGCCAACACAAACAATATTAGCATTGTGTAAGAATATATACAGTATGCACATTTGTAACAATATGATCATTTGACAATGAACAGCAAACAAGTTTTGATAAAAAAAATAATAATAAAAACAAAACATGAGACCAACCTCTCAGGGACACTTTCACACGCTTAGTTATGAACATATAAATGTCACCTCTTTCACCTAGTGCAAAGTAAATGTCCAGGATTGAGGGAAGAGGGACACAGATGATCTTATACACAGAAGGCACATTTCTGGCATACTGTAAATATGGCCGTGCAAACAGACATTCAGGGTAAAACAGTGGGAACAGGAACAGTGCACTATGAAGAAAGGGTGTTAGGTTTGTAAAAGTCCACCTATACACAGTCATACATCTTTGTGCCTCTCTCGAAAAGCAGTTCTTGTTTAACTCAAGACACAAGTGAACATCACATACCTGGCATTATATATATATATATATATATATATGGTCCGATGTCTGGGGACGGTTTCACTCTACTATGAAGACGGTTCTGGCCTCGACTGATGTTGGCAGCTGTTTCTCTGAGGACTTTGCTGCAGTCGCTCGATAGTTCAGGACTGGCATTTCCTACAAGTCTATTAATTCCTGAGCCTCCAATAACTACCTGGACTCCATATTAACATCAATTAACATCTGTTAACAACTGTTATACTGAACCGCCTGCCACCTAACACACAGTATAATGCAGATCAGTTCCTGCTCTCTGTTTCACCCAGATGAGGTTGAGTCTGTTGAGTCTGGTTCCTCTCAAGGTTTGTTCCTACTACCATGTCAGGGAGTTTTTCCTTGCCACTGTCGCCCTCGGCTCGTTCATCAGGGACAGTCTGACCATCAGTGGCGGCTGGTGCAAAAACATTTTGGGAGGGCGCAAACAAAACTAAAATGAAACTTTTAATACTCTCCTGTAAATAGCAATTTATCAGGTGATTAAGCATCACTACTACTGTACTAGCATAAAATAAAGGCATGACTCACATGACTCACGTTAGTCAGCTCCGCTTGCCATAAGAAGTGCTGGAAAAGACTTGTTAAAAATGGTCCAATCACATGAGCCCAAATGTTTAAAAACAATATTGATTCACTAAGAACAAAAGTGGGAGGATTCAGGGCGCACAGAGCTGCGGCACAAGAATAATTTGAAAAGATCCAATCAGAGCTCAGCCTCAGGTCACATGCTTTTCAAAAATGTACGTGCCTACATAGACACTCGTTTGTCCGGCGCCCCGCGTACACCAACACAAATGACCGTAATACAGTTTAGATTTTTTTTTAATTGCAAATAAATTATATTAAGAAATACAGCGGAATATTGTGACTAAATGACTTTATTGCATTATTAAAATAAATAATTATTATGTTAAATAATTACATGTTAAAGGAGCATTTTTCTCTGCCTAACTTTAAGGGGGGGCGACGCCCCTGCGCCCCGTATCGACCGGCCGCCACTGCTGACCATTTAGATTCATACACATTCACATTTCATACAAACTTAAATAATTCTTTTGATTGTGTAAAGCTGCTTTGCGACGATGACAATTGTTAAAAGCGCTATACAAATAAAATTTTATTGAATTGAATAGAAGTGACAAAAAAAGTCTAAAGGATATTTTGGTATGAAATGCGTTGTATTGACTCGAGATTACCAAGTCCTGTGGCTTTAAAACAGGCCCAAATCACCACACCTTGACCACCAGGATTAGCAGGTGGTATGCAGTGTGTGTAGTGGTATGCCATGATTGAAAAATGTTCAATGTGTTAATACAGGAAACTACCCCCTATTGTTTTTAATGAAATTTTGTACAGATTTATATGGATTTGCACTATTCTCAGTGCTCCTGTAATAGAAAATTAATCAACATCTTCTATCTAATCAGTATTCAGAATTCCATTCAGAATGCCCCAGCTCCACCAAGCTGTTACTCTTGTGCACTTGAGCAAGGCCTTTAAATCATCTACTACAGGGATGCTGCATCATCCTTTACCCTGCACTCTGACACCAACTTCCTAAGCTGGGGTATGCAAAGCAGTTACTAATCAAGGCTTAACCCAAGTTAACTTCTTCCCCAATAAACCTGTCCACATTTTACCTTTTTCTTTTGCAAAATTCTTACCATGCTTCAGAATGGTAATTTTTTCAGTCAATTTTCAACAAGAGAAGAAAAATCATGCTCATTTACAGAGTATTATAGCCATGACCAATAGAGGGAGCAACTTGGGTTAATAAATGAGGACTAATGACAGGTATCAAGGAACAGGTGGTGATGCTGTGTTTGTGGTCTAAACATCAGCTGCCAAACCTTTTCCCTGCTCTGGCCGCAGAGCCTGGCTGTTCTTCGAGGACGCTGGTGCCTGTATAGATATTAACATGGATTTGCTAAATGCTCCGCATTAATCAGTATTGTATTCTGTGAAATATAAGTAGCACATTTTTAGTCATATTTAGTGTAAAGTGATTTATTTGTATGGAATGTATTGCAATTTTGTCCCTAGATGGCACTCTTGGCACTTGTAATCCCACTGAAATCAACATTGATATGTTGAACAAGTAAAAGTGTACATTGCCACTATAACTCTGATTATGAGAAATTACACTTTATAATAGTACTAAGCTGCAAATTGAGCAGTGTGCGAAAGACATAAGAGACTGGATGCTAGTTAACGTCCTTCTGCTTCATCCTGACAAGGCAGAAGTACTGCACTGGTACTAGGACCACATGCAGCTAGAAGCAAGCTTTCTGATCAGACAGTAACTCTGGATGGCCTTTCTCTTTCATCATGCACAATAGTAAGAGACCTTTGTGTGATTATGGATTCCAATCTGTCATTTAAATCTCATGTAGATAATATTACCAGGATAGCATTCTGTCATCTCTGAAATATTGCCAAGATAAGGAATATATTGTAATAATATTTATAAACAATGCAGAAAACCTACTTGATGATGATGATGATGATGAATGAACAGAATGATATTAAGGCAGAATGACATGAATCACTTCGGCACTGCTATCGAGTCGAGGAGAGGAGAGTGTGGTTTGAGTGAGAGGTTGTTTGTAGGGGAAAAATGTTTCACTTTGACTAAGAGAAAACTAAAAGTCACCTCTTTCACAGGAAACATGACTGCGGTTTTCACCCAATGCCAGAAAGATTTGCACGTTTATCATTTCATAGCCAAACGTGCAATCAAATTAAATACAATAAACATAAAGAAGTGCACTATCATTAAAACTGATTATTAATCAACACAGCACACGCAATACACGCATTGATCTTTAATGTGTCTCATCATTAGCATGACCTCTGCTTCTTTAGTTTATTGCCTGTGTTTGTGGTGTGAAGTGCTGGTACACAATTTTCATCATAGGGGGGATTGGAAGTGATGCGAGAGAGAGCAATTCAAAAGCTATTCTACAAGTCACCACCCAACATGTCTACACCTGTTTGTGTGTTTGTTTGTTTTTTTGTCATAATTCAGCTTGACATTGCTGCATTTGGCTCTAAAAAGATGATACAGCTTTTTCAGTTTCAGCATATTTATTTCTACCTGGTCACAGTGTACGGACACCCTCACCAAGAGGGTTTTAGACTGATGGTATTCTTTAAAATGGTAAGATCATAATAGTGAAATAGTACTCTTACTTTTACTCCCTGACCATAAAAAACAGCATGAGAATGTGTTTTGAATAGAACTACAAAAGACTTCTGGTGGCTCTAGAAAAGGTGTCCGCAAAGCTCTCCATGGAGAACTGGGCAGGGTTGGCCAAGACAAGCGAGAAGATCCCACTTGAGCCCACTCCACCACACTGCCTGCCACCATCGTTTGCCAGCCTTATGCCCACACTTTCAGTATTTTTCTTCCCCTTGCTCACTCTGTAGGCTCACTAAGTAGGCAGCCTCCCCTTCTGCAGGTGTGCGAAGGGGCAAGGCTGCTTAAAAACGTCTTGTAATCGTTAATGGGCTTCCTCAGTGTTATAAAAACAAGGCGAGGAGTTTAGTTTGAGGTTCTGGAGGGTTTAAGGCTAAAGAGAAGACTCATGCGGTGGAGTGGGGTTGTGTAATCCCAGGCACTTTAAAGGCAAGAAATGAATGCAGCCATTAAATCCCTGCTTAAAAGACACCCATGAGAGGACTGCCTGAGCTCTAGCAGCACTTTCACTTACTTTTATGTTTAGTCATATTTTTGGACATGATCCCAAAGTCTGGAGGAAGAGTGAATAGGCACAGAACAAAACGTCCTTGGTGAAGATTCAACAGTCCACCCTAGTAATTTAGGGTGCATGTCATTTGCTGGTGTTGGGCCTCTGTGTTTTATCAAGTCAGATGTATGATTAACCGATTATACCAAGCAGGTGCTAATGTTAATACATTTCATATGTACTGTAGGTTGAAACATAGGCAATGGCCGACTTCATGGTAAAGTGGAACACATCATGCCTACTTCCCTTCAATATCAGAAGAGTTCTAGCTGTACCTTCCGGTTCTCTGTACTGATATATACAGTGCCCTCCATAATTATTGGCACCCCTGGTTAAGATGTGTTAAAAGCCTTAAAATAAATTCAGTTTTTATTGCAGAAGCATATTGTCACATTGAAAATTGTAGAAAAATATAACGTGAATTTAAAGTGAATTTTAAGGGGAAATAAAAATCCCTGACTAACAAAGAATTATTTTTCATAAAACAACCTGTTCCACAATTATTGGCACCCCTAACAATTCCTAGAAAATAAATGTAATTGAAGTATTTCTGTCATTTCTACAGTAGTTTACAAAGTTGATCAGAGCATCTAGGAACATTTAATTAGTAATTTATCACTTCCTGCTTCCCTGGTATATAAATATGACGTGACATAGAGGCCATTTCTCTTATCCACTCTTCAGCATGGGAAAGACAAAGGAACACACCATTCAAGTACATGTGTGTCGACCTTCACAAGTCAGGCAATGGGTACAAGAAAATAGCCACCCGCCTGCACCTGCCCATATCTACTGTGAGAGGAAATGATAGCATCTTGGGGTCACAAAGTCTCCAAAACAACCATCAGACGCTATCTACATGCCAACAAGCTCTTTGGGAGGCATGCAAGGAAAAAACCCTTTCTCAGTCACAATCATAAACGCAAACATTTGGAGTTTGCTATGCAAAATCTGCTGGCCTCTGCCTGAAAGCTGAAGATGGGTCGTCACTGGGTCTTTCAGCAAGATAATGACCCAAAACATGTGGCCAAATCTACACAGAAATGTGTTCACCACACACAGAATCAAGCTCCTCCCATGGCCGTCTCAGTCCCCAGACCTCAACCCCATTGAAAATCTGTGGAGTGAGCTGAAGAGGAGAGTGCAGAGGAGAGGAGTCAGCTCACTGGATGATTTAGAGACATTTATAAAGAGTAACGGTCGAAGATCCCTCTTTCTGTGTTCTCTAATCTTGTGAAACATTATAGGAGAAGATTAGGTGCTGTTTTGTTGGCAAAAGGGGGTTGTACAAAGTATTAAACATCAGGGGTGCTAATAATTGTGGCACCCATGATTTGATGTAAAATAATTATTTCTTAATGTGGGATTTTTCACAGGTTTAATGCACTCAGTTTAATCACAATACACACAGTTCAGCTGTAACACTGCAATTATAATTGTGGCTGGAAGTGTGTGGACTATACTGTATTAGGCAGCAAGTCAAACTTTGTTCTTGAAGCTGATGTTTTGGTTAGCAGACAAAATGAACAAGCATAAGGATTTGAGTAGCTTTAAACAAGGACCAAATTGTGATGGCAACTCAAACACTGCAGCTCTTGTGGGATGTTTCCAGGCTGCAGTAGTCAGGACATACCAAAAGTGCTCCAAAAAAAACATCAACAGGGTCATGGGTGGCCAAGGCTCACTGATGCACATGGGGAGTGAAGGCTGGCCCATGTAGTCTGATCCAATTGAATAGAGTAGATCAGATTTATTAAAAGGTTAGTGCTGGTTGTGATAAAAGGAGCGCATCACTGTTATGGTGGTAAAAGGCAGTTGATATCAATATTAGGCAAGTGTTTATAATGTTATGGTTGATTGGTGTATCTTCTATAGTAAGAGCTCATTCACAGGGACATGTATGGTAGACACTCCACAGAAATTAAGCTTAAAATGTGTTTAATTGTTGACATGCTAAAGATTATCCTATAAATTGTTGATTTAGGTGCAATCTTAGTAGCCACAATATCCTTGCCTGTGAAGCCATTTTTATGCAACGCAGTGATGGCTGCACGCGTTTCAAGCATCACCCTCCTTTTAACATGTCAAGTCTGCCATTCTACCCCAATCAGCCTGACATAATGATCTCCAGCCTTGTGCTCGTCAACATTCTCACCTGAGTTAACAAGACGGTTACTGAAATGATCTCAGCAGGTCTTTTAACGACGGCAATGAAATGCAGTGTAAAGTTTTTTTTTCGGGATTAAGTTAATTTTCATTGCAAAGAAGGACTATGCAATTCATCTGATCACTCTTCATAACATTCTGGAGTATATGCAAATTGCTATTATAAAAACTTAAGCAGCAACTTTTCCAATTTCAAATATTTATGTAATTCTCAACTTTTGGCCACGACTGTACATTACTGCCACCCCCAGCCTTCTTGGGGGACTTGAATGAGTTTGTGATGTTGTAAAGATTCAATATTCTTGAAATCACAGATTTGGAACGACCAACTTGCCTTGCTATGGCTGATAGGGTCATCTCTTTAGCTTTCATCTGGACAACCTGTTGCCGGAGGCTTTCAGTGACTTTAGAACGGCCACCATCTTGCAGAGTCAGTGAAACTGGACGTTAGGCTGCCAGTTAAATAGGGGTTGACAGATAATCAAGGAAATTAGCACCAGGTTCCAGATTAACAGCAATAACTGGGAGGTATCTGAAAGTGTTCTCTAATTTTGATCAGTGTGTTTTCTGCAAAATAATGTTTTTTTTTGTTGAAATGCCTTAGTTATTTTGTGGAAAAGATGTTCTGGTAGCATGGTAAAGACAGGACAAAAACCCCTTCAACTGTTGAGCAGTGAAGATGACATTATTTCAGAATTGTTCAATTGTTTATAAATTGTTCTCTAATTTTGATCTCCAGTGTCCTCAAATAATTTTCTTGTAGCACCTCCCTCGGTCACATACTTGACGGAAAATCTCATTATGCAGCTCATTACGTGGGTCTTTGTCTTCCCTGGTGTGAATTACACATGTATTAAAAATGTAAATTAACATTTTTTTTTCTGTGAATGTCTGAGCAGGATAATTGTCACATTATTTTGAAGCAAAAACTCTAGACTACAAGACCCATGTCACAAAAATGTCACGAGCCAGCTCGATCAGCCAAAAACATCCAGGTCATGATTTCAGCTAATTACCTCTGCACACCTGTAACCCATCAGTAATCCACCACCCGTTTAAAAGGACACTTCATTCAGTCCCAAAGTATTTCGCTTGCGTGCCTCCTGATCTGTCATTTACGATTCTCCGAGTTATTTCTACCTCTGCGTAGGACCCTGTCTGTCATCTTGAATTTTGTCCCGTGCCTTGCCATCTGTGCTTGGATTTGCTTCTGTGTATGAACTCGCCTGCATTATGGACTTTGATTTCGGTTCTCGCTTCCGGATTTGTTTTTTCTCCCTGCTGAACAGATGTTAATGACGCTGCCTGCCCCTTTGACTTCGATTAGCGCTATCCCCCACAATCTGTGTGTGTGTGTGTGTGTGTGTGCTTGTCGTCACTTTTGAGTTTGCGGACATCAGACGAGTGTTTCGCCGGCACGCTCAAGCATTCACTCTCTGCGGAATTCACGCTCCAAACATTATGCGCCGTGATCGCGCACACGCTGCCTTATGCACAGACTCGCAGACTTTTGGAGATCCCCTCTCATACTCCCCTTCCGGGTCGTGGAGTTTCCCCAACCTCATCGTCCTGCCTCCTCTCTCGTCATCCCGTTCATTCACACACGCAGCTCCTCTGCTCCTACTGCGCCTGCACGCTGAGACTTTGTTGTGCCTTTTAAATGAAGCTCTCAGAAAGGCCATCTGTCTGCAGTTGGGTTCACTCCCGTTTAGCACCACCGCTGACAAAACGTCTTCTACACAAATACTATGAATGTTGTTTGTGGCCTTATTTCAGAGACTTTTGTTGTTGTTGTTGTTTTCAATAACCACGCATAACTGTTATTTTCTCCAAAATACAAACTTACACATACATGCTGCTCACATATTATTGTAGCCCAGTTTGTGCTGAATCCAGTGTAATCAGACTTTAGCCTTTTATATGTTCATAGGTAAATGAAAAATTCATATGTCAAGACATATCAAAACTTCTCCAGGGCCCCAAAAGGGACAACTTCAGTAAAAGAGTTTATTAAACACTTCACCAATCAGAAGAACTAAACAAACAAGCATAATCAAAGTACAGCATTAGGAAGACCAGGTTCGGATCGAGTGATCTACTAACACCATAACCTGGAGAAGGTGAAATCGTAATCAGGAGAGATCAGCAAAGGTCAGAAAAGCCGTGACAAACTAAATGCTCTGTAATGTTCTGGTTATATCTCAGGAGTGTATACTTCACTATGAGCCTCTTTTAAGGTTCTCTTTATACCGTTTGTGAGTTTACTTGCAGGTGTGTGTAATTAGACATCAGGAGATCCCGAGCTGCCTGGTTGGCAGTTGTAGTTCACCTCCACCTTGTTTGTGGGAGTCATGGTTTCACCTGGCATTTTCTCATCAATTTTAGCCATGTGCTCCTGCACCCACTGAACTCCAGGGTCTGCACACAAGCGACGACCGTTCTTCATGCTAAATCTGCAGATGAGAGACGATTTATATCAGAATAAACTATAATCCAAACCTCAACCCTAACGCACTCACACATTCTGAACCAGCAACATTATTTAAACTTGTATTATTATGGACTTAATATCAAAATTATTTAATATAAAATTTATATTACATTTTAGATAACTATAAAAAATACTTGATATAGAGGATCACATAATAGCTGTGGGTTAATTACTTACTGGATTCCAGTGTTCATGCAGTGAGGCCCAGTGACTTTGTAATCAGTAATGAGACGTAGAGGGATTTTATTCCTCAGGAACGAGAAAAACAGCATGGCCATGGTACATTTGAATCTGTAGAGAAAAAATATTTTATTAATTAGTCTTAACTTTGTAAACATGAAATGATGTGTGATGTGCTTTTGTCTGGTAAAATGGTTATACAGGTGTTCAGTTTTTTTTTATTTGGCTGCTTGGGTCTATGGGGGTAATACTCACGTGGACAAAATTGTTGGTACCCTTCGGTCAATGAAAGAAAAACTCACAATGGTCACATAAATAACTTTAATCTGACAGAAGTAATAATTAAAAAAATATATATGAATGTTAACCAATGAAAGTCAGACATTACTTTTCAACCATGCTTCAACAGAATTATTAAAAAAAATAAACTCATGGAACAGGCCTGGACAAAAATGATGGTACCCCTAGAAAATACTGAAAATAATGTGACCAAAGGGACATGTTAATTCAAGGTGTGTCCACTAATTAGCATCACAGGTGTCTACAATCTTGTAATCAGTCAGTGGGCCTATATATAGGGCTCCAGGTAGTCACTGTGCTGTTTGGTGACATGGTATGTACCACACTCAACATGGACCAGAGGAAGCGAAGGAAAGAGTTGTCTCAGGAGATTCGAAAGACAATTATAGACAAGCATGTTAAAGGTAAAGGCTATAAGACCATTTCCAAGCAGCTAGATGTTCCTGTGACTACAGTTGCACATATTATTCAGAAATGTAAGATCCATGGGACTGTAGCCAACCTCCCTGGACGTGGCCGCAGGAGGAAAATTGATGACAAATCAAAGAGACGGATAATCCGAATGGTAACAAAAGAACCCAGAAAGACTTCTAAAGAGATCCAAGGTGAACTTCATGCTCAAGGAACATCAGTGTCAGATCGCACCATCCGTCGTTGTTTGAGCCAAAGTGGACTACATGGGAGACGACCAAGGAGGACACCATTGTTGAAAACAAATCATAAAAATGCCAGACTGGAATATGCCAAACTACATGTTGACAAGCCACAAAGCTTCTGGGAGAATGTCCTATGGACAGATGAGACAAAAATGGAACTTTTTGCCAAGGCACATCAGCTCTATGTTCACAGACGGAAAAATGAACCATATCAAGAAAAGAACAGTGTCCCTACTGTGAAACATGGAGGAGGCTCTGTTATGTTGTGGGGCTGCTTTGCTGCATCTGCCACAGGGTGTCTTGAATCTGTGCAGGGTACAATGAAATCTCAAGACTATCAAGGGATTCTAGAGAGAAATGTGCTGGCCAGTGTCAGGAAGCTGGGTCTTAGTCGCAGGTCGTGGGTCTTGCAACAGGACAATGACCCAAAACACACAGCTAAAAACACCCAAGAATGGCTAAGAGGAAAACATTGGACTATTCTAAAGTGGCCTTCTATGAGCCCTGACCTCAATCCTATTGAGCATCTTTGGAAGGAGCTGAAACATGCCGTCTGGAAAAGGCACCCTTCAAACCGGAAACAACTGGAGCAGCTTGCTCATGAGGAGTGGGCCAAAATACCTGCAGAGAGGTGCAGAAGTCTCTGACAGTTACAGGAATCGTTTGATTGCAGTGATTGCCTCAAAAGGTTGTGCAACAAACTATTAAGTTAGGGGTACCATCATTTTTGTCCAGGCCTGTTCCATGAGTTCATTTTTTTTTATAATTCCGTTGAAGCATGGTTGAAAAGCAATGTCTGACTTTCATTGGTTAACATTCATAGAATTTTTATTTATTATTACTTTTGTCAGATTAAAGTTATTTCTGTGACCATTGTGAGTTTTTCTTTCATTGACCGAAGGGTACCAACAATTTTGTCCATGTGTGTATATTAATGTGTGTTCTATAGTTTGGTTGCAGTGTGCTGTGTGCCATGTGCTGTGTGCTTAGAACAACCAATGTTTTTCATTTCTTCGCTGTGATTGGAAGATGCAGTGTCTTGACAATATTGCTGTAGTGTGATTGGATGTGGGGCGGGACGAGAGAGAAAAGTGCGACGAGAGAGAGCAAGCGGGAGCTGGAGGCTGAGAGGGAAAAGAAAAAAAGAAAAAATAGCAACCAAGCTGACGGAAAGAGACATTACAAAGGAAAGTGCCGTTTTACGGTTTAAAATTGTGCTACTTACTCCGGTTGTTGTACCCGCTACAGCTAAATGGACTGCAGTATAATAATAAGCCGTTTTAACGAATGTTGACTCCAGAAAGTTGGCGTTGTTTGAATAGTTCTACAGGCTAACTAACCAGTTAGCCTAGACAAAGACTCTTCAAGATTTCCCAGATAGCGCTCCAGGTGACCAGGAGAAAGCCTGGCAGTTCCTCTGGCGACGAGGGAGAAGGGCACGTTGCACCTTAATGGGCGGACCGACTCCTGTTGCTCATTGCAGTCAGCTGTGAGTCAACCTGCAGACAGCCGCTAAACCGTCCTTGTGGAGGTGTGTCGTTTGGACACGAATATTACACTGACTCTGCTTGCCTGTGAGTACTCCAGCCTTTTAGTTTTGCTCATTAGAGTGAAGGGGCTTTAAAGTTTTTGGCCACCACGTTCCCGAGCGTCGACCAGGCCTGCAACAGGGGGTTATCTGTAATTTTAGTTATTTATTTTTCAGGTCGCCGGCGTGCGTGCGTGCGTGCGTGCGTGTGTGTGTGTGTGTGTGTGTGTGTGGGGCCCACAAAAAAGTTAAAGTTGTTCTAACAGAGTTACTTTGGTCACTGTATATTGAATATTGAAAACAGATGTACAAGTTAAAGGAGCATATTCAAATGTTAAACACTGTATCAGTCTATTTGTGTTGAGGTATTAAGAGACTACCATATTCTGAATTGTTTAGTTTTGCAATATATAATTGGGAAAGTAATGGATTTGGCTTAATGGAAGTACTGTCATTTATTTTAATTTCATTTGTTTATCTATTTATTTATTTAGTCATTTAATAAATTTGGCAGCGAATTGGGGACATAATTGTTCTTGTGATTTGTTTAATAAGTTGGATTAGGTGGCACAGTAGACAACATAGGTGAGTGAGATTCCCATCTATCTTTACTTAAATTTAAAGGGGGTATATCATAAATCAATCTAGGGAAATAAAGTTTACGAGCTCAGAGCGCTATCCTACTTGCAAAGGGTGAAGAAGGCGCTACACAAATTGGAGGCACCGCTGGGATTTTTCCCAATTCATCTGTTGATCCCCTTTAAAGTAAAATAATATTTAAAAATTTGTAATAATAATTAATTAATTAATGTAAGTGTGTGAAAATATTGGCAGAATTATAAGTAGTGTTTAAACGTAATGGCAGCCCAGAAAGAGTTGCAGCTACGCGCTGAGCTCACTGGCTGGTGCAGAGCAGCCAGTGTAGATCCACCCCATGCTTTGGTATTGTGTGATGTTCCAGCAGAGGCTGAAACCGCTGATATTGAAGAAGCAGCTCATGCAGTGAAAGTGCTTGGAAGAGTCAAAGTAAGAGACACTCAACTGCATGCTGGGACAGGAAGCCAACTGGTCCTATGTGAGTGCAGTTACAAAGTAGATCCAGATCGCATCCCCTCCTTCCTGCAACCATCGAATGGAGATTCAAAGTGGAAAGTTGTTCTGCTTACTGAACCTGTGGAAACTGTAGATGATTTCGCAGAGAAATTACGCAAGCTACTGAGAGAGGAAGGGAAAACAGTAAGTGATGTGCATGCCCTACTGACTTCAGATGTCCCACAGTCGAGTTCCCCTGAATCCATCATCCAAGCAGTAGGCGACCTACTTGGAAAGACCATGAGACCCACGTATGAGAACAATGCATTTCGGCGTCTGCGTATGTTCTCTGGAAATAAACCCACCCCTGCAGGTGAGGAGAACCTGGAGCAATGGCTTGAGCAAGCTCATCTGATGATTGAAGAGTGTGACTGCTCAGACAGAGAGAAACGAAAGAGAATCGTGGAAAGTCTAAAAGGTCCTGCACTGGAAATAATTCAAGCCGTTCGGCTAAATAATCCCGAAGCCAGCCCAGATGACTATGTAGAAGCATTAGAAAGTGCTTTTGGAACTCCTGAGTCTGGCGAAGATTTGTACTTTGCTTTTCGGAGTTTACACCAACAGTCCCGTGAAAAGCTGTCAGACTTCTTGAGGAGATTAGAACGCCTGCTAACTAAAGTTGTGCAAAAGGGAGGTCTTCCTAGCCACAGGGCAGATCGTGCCAGAATTGACCAGCTAATAAGAGGTGCTACCGAATCTGATATGATGTTGATACATCTGAGGCTGCGAGAAAGGAGAGACAAGCCTCCCACCTTCCTAAAACTGTTAAATGAGATACGCGAAGAGGAGGAGTATGAGATGGCCCGACGCAAGCTAAGCACAACAGTAAGGCAGGTAAAAGTTGATGATGGACTAAAGCCTAAAGAAACAGAGGTTCATGACTTAAAGGCAGAGATTAAGGATTTGCGCTTCCAGCTCGCTGAGCCAACAACCAAGCAGCAAGATAAGCGCACAGACCTTAAGGGTAAACTGACTAAGCCATGCACTGCCACTGAAAGTGAGGGTGAAGTACAAATGTTAAAACATCAGGTACAACAGTTACAAAAACAGTTAACTGTAATGTCAGTATCTCACAGTTCAGTATTGCGATAACCTCGAAAGAAGGAATGGAGAAACAAAGCCAAAGCAGAAAAACCACATGCTTTAAGACACTCAGAAGGCTACTTCTGCTACAGATGTGGAGATGACGGCCATATAGCCACCAACTGTGCTGCCCAAGAGAATTCTGCTAAGGTTATTCAGAAATTACTCAGTGCTCTGCGCAGAAGCAAAGGGGAAAAGAGAACAGTAAAACCTGCAGATGAATTTACAGAGGTGGGCTCGGTCAATCAAAGTGCAGTCTACGCTCCTCGATCTGGTGGTCTTCCTAGAGGACTGATAGGCCCCTCCACATTAAAATTGAGGGACAACGATGCCGAGCCCTTATCGACAGTGGCTCCAGGGTCACAATCATATTTGAGAGCTGGTATTCATGCTATCTCTCCCATGTGCCAGTCCAGCCAGTCACAAATTTGGCTATTTGGAGTTTGAGTGACTCTGATTACCCATACAAAGGGTATGTGACCGTTGATGTAGAGTTTCCTGCCAAGTTCAACAGTACTTCAGAGACAGTCTCAGTGTTGGCTCTAATATGCCCAGATCCAAAGAGCCCTGATCCAGTCCCTGTTATTATTGGTACCAACTCTAAGAAACTACGCTCCCTTCTGAACCATTGTGAGGAGCTTGACGAAGTTGATGGTGCTTCTTCTCTAAGAATATTAGCCCTCAGACCAGGACAGCCAGACTCACTCAATAGTCCACACGTGGGTGCAGTTGGGCAGGTGAAGTGGCAAGGGCCAGGCCCACTTGCCATCCCACCTGGAGGCATACATTATGCCACCTGTAGAGTAGAGCAACAGCTGCCTATGCGGGAAAATATCCTGATGGTGGAGGCTGATGACACTACCAAGCTTCCTGCGGGTGTACTGGTTCCACCAATTGTGCTTACACCCTCAGCTATGGATGTTAACAACTTCACTCTCATGCTGAGAAATGAGTCCCAAAAGCAGACTGCTTTACCCACTCGCACAGTGTTAGCCCAAATTTACTTAGTTGATACCGTCACTGAACTAAAGAAAAACTGCTCTTCTAAGGCTCCTATTGACCCAAAACTTCGATTTTGGTGACTCGCCCATCCCAGAAGCTTGGAAGAGGCGGTTAGCCATGAAGCTATCAGGAAGAGCAGATGTTTTCTCACTGGAGGAGTGGGATGTGGGGCTGGCAAAGGGGGTGAAATACCACATAAGGCTAAGGGACCCTCGTCCATTCAGGGAGAGATCTCGCAGAATCGCCCCTGCAGACATTGAAGATGTCCGGAGGCACCTCCAGGAACTGCTGGCAGCCGGGACAATTAAAGAGTCTAGAAGCCCATATGTTTCTCCCATTGTCATAGTAAGGAAAAAGAGTGGCAAAGTGCGGATGTGTATTGATTATCGTGTACTCAACTCCAGAACCATTCCAGACCAGTATACCATGCCACGCATAGATGACGCACTTGACTGCCTGACAGGGAGCAAATGGTTTTCCGTCTTGGACTTGAGAAGTGGGTATTATCAGGTGGAAATGTCAGAGGCAGACAAGGAGAAGACCGCCTTTATTTGTCCTCTTGGGTTTTTTCAGTTTGAGAGGATGCCTCAAGGAATAACCGGGGCTCCAGCAACTTTCCAACGATTGATGGAAAGGGCCGTCAGAGACATGAACCTGATTCAAGTCCTGGTGTATCTCGACGACCTAATTGTGTTTGGGAAAACACTGGAGGAGCATGAAGAACGTCTCCTCAGAGTGCTGGATCGACTGAAGGAATGTGGTCTAAAAATCTCCATAGACAAATGTCAATTCTGCCAACCCCAAGTGAAATTCTTGAGGCACATTGTCTCTGCCTCTGGAGTAGCCACAGACCCAGAAAAAGTGAGTGCAGTCACTCAGTGGAAGAAGCCCACTGACTTAAAATCCCTCAGATCGTTCCTAGGATTTTGTGGATATTATCGGAGGTTTATTGAAAACTATTTTGCTGTTGTGCGCCCTCTAACGGAGCTGACCAAAGGTTACCCACCTGCTCAACGGAAGAGAAAAGTAGCAGCTAAAGAAAAGAAAGACCGTTATTTCAAGGTGGCTGAGCCCTTTGGTAATCGCTGGACACCCGCTTGTGATGATGCCTTTAACCAAGTCATTTATAAACTTACACATGCACCTGTTTTGGCCTTTGCAGATCCCACCAAGCCATACATTTTGCATGTAGATGCAAGTCTGAATGGATTGGGGGCTGTGTTAAACCAACAGCATCCCGAGGGTCTCCGCCCTGTTGCCTTCGCTAGCAGAAAGTTGAGTTCACCTGAAAGGAACTATCCAATTCACCAGCTAGAATTTCTAGCTCTGAAATGGGCAGTAGTCGATAAGTTCCATGACTACTTGTATGGGGCCAAGTTCACGGTGAGAACGGATAATAATCCCCTAACATATGTCTTGACAACGGCTAGACTGAGTGCTACCGGTCACAGATGGTTAGCTGCACTCTCTACTTATGATTTCAACATCCAGTATAAACCTGGGAGAGAAAATATTGATGCTGACCTGCTGTCGAGGAACATGCAAGAGACACATGATGACTGGGTGAATGTTTCCCCTTCTGGAATTAAAGCACTGTGTCGCCAGATCACCATAGGGGTTTCTATAAATGACAGCAGCAGATTAATCAATCAGTTGGGAGCCTCCCCTGATGCCATTCCTGCTGCGTACGCCCATCTCACGCAGATAGACATGAGTCCAGTTAAGCAGGTTAGTCACAAAGAACTGCTAGAAGCTCAAAGTTCCGACCCAGTCATTGGCAAAGTATGGTAGCAGTTAAAACAAGGCAAAGGTGTCTCTAATCTGTCTCAAATTCTGATGTCGCTCTTATGCAGCGAGAAAGTGCTAAGCTTAAGATAAAGGATGAACTCCTGTACAGGATCACGAAAAGACCCATGGGGAAAGAGGTAAACCAGCTGGTTTTACCAGTACAGTATAGACCTATGGCTTTAAAGGCTCTGCATGACGACATTGGTCACCTAGGCATTGATAGAACCACTGACCTTATTAAAGACCGCTTTTACTGGCCCAGAATGGCTTCTGAGATTGCTGCATATGTTCAGAATTGTGGAAGGTGCATCGCTAGGAAGACTCTTCCTAAAAAAGCTGCACCTTTGCAACAGATTACAAGCAGTGGACCTTTAGATTTGGTGTGCATTGACTTTCTTTCGATTGAGCCTGACTCTAAGGGCATAACCAATGTGCTGGTCATCACCGATCATTACACAAGATATGCTCAGGCTTTCCCGACAAAAGACCAGAAGGCCCTGATGGTTGCAAAGGTCCTTTTTGAAAAGTTCTTTGTCCACTATGGATTGCCAGCCCGCATTCATTCTGACCAGGGACGGGACTTTGAAAGCAGAGTCATTAAAGAGCTGTTAACTCTCCTTGGTATCCATAAGTCAAGAACCTCTCCCTACCACCCTCAAGGAGACCCACAACCTGAGCGGTTTAACCGCACCCTTTTGTCGATGCTTGGCACTCTTAATCCTGCTCAAAAGCATAGATGGAGCCAGCATATAAGTCAGTTAGTGCATGCTTACAATTGCACAAGAAATGATGCCACGGGGTTCTCACCCTATTTTCTCATGGCTGGGAGGGAGGCACGTTTGCCCGTTGACCTGTGTTTTGGCATGCATTTGGATAGAGAGGATGGGTTAAAGCACAACCAATATGTGGCCAACATGAGAAAAGAGCTCCGGAGAGCATACCAGCTTGCAGCTGATGCTGCCTCCAAGAATCATGAAAGAAACAAAAGGTGTTACGATGCCAGAGTAAGAAATCAGGTCCTGGAGGAGGGAGACCGAGTACTGGTCCGCAACCTGGGAATCCCTGGGAAGCATAAACTAAAGGATCGATGGAACTCTTTTCCATATAAGGTTATTGCCAAGCTACCCAACCTCCCAGTGTATCGGGTAAAGCCAGAAAGGGGAACAGGCATAGTAAAGACAGTGCACCGGGATCACTTATTGCCCATTGGTTATTTTGTAAGGATGACTAGCCAAATCAAGGAAAACGCACCGCCCAGGAAACCAACAACTAGGGCACAAAAGACCAAGAGTGATCACCCGAATGAGGCAACACACATTGGATATGACCAAGAAGAGGATTGGACTTCAGAGTCTGAAGAGATCACTTGTTACCTTCCTCAGTTACCACTAACCACTCATGGAGCAGTCAGCAATCAGGATATCGTGCTAAGAGATGTTCTGCAGCCAGATGGCATAGCCCCTGGTGCTGGTGGTAGTCCTATGGATTTGTCAAGTGACGGAGAACTTATGGATGAGCTCCCTTCAGCAGCAGAGCCCATAGAGGAACATTCAGAACCACATCGAGACTCTGTGGCGGACACAGAGCTAGGGCAGGGAGATGTCCCCATCTCTAGCACCTCGACTGTGGATGCTAACTCTACTCATGACCCTGCTGCCAGAAGGAAAGTGAAGCCTGTTCTGCGCCTTAGTTATGATGAACTCGGACAGCCTACACAGAGACCTGTTACCATAGTGTACAGAGGCATGGTAATTCAGATTTGTTATCCCCATACCGTTGACACTAGCACTGTTACTATTCACTAAGTCAGACATGGCCAGCTTTAGAGATTTTAATTGTAAAGTAACTAGTCTGATGGGGACATCCAGACATTCAGAAGGGGGAGGGTGTAGCCCATGGACTAATACCATTAGGCATTAAATATCACCTGTTAAGTAAGTTCAGGAAAATGTGCGCTTTTGTCTGGTAAAATGGTTATACAGGTGTTCAGTTTTTTTTTTATTTTGCTGCTTGGGTCTATGGGGGTAATATATTAATGTGTGTTCTATAGTTTGGTTGCAGTGTGCTGTGTGCCATGTGCTGTGTGCTTAGAACAACCAATGTTTTTCATTTCTTCGCTGTGATTGGAAGATGCAGTGTCTTGACAATATTGCTGTAGTGTGATTGGATGTGGGGCGGGACGAGAGAGAAAAGCGCGACGAGAGAGAGCAAGCGGGAGCTGGAGGCTGAGAGGGAAAAGAAAAAAAGAAAAAAGAGCAACCAAGCTGACGGAGAGAGAAATTACAAAGGAAAGTGCCGTTTTACGGTTTAAAATTGTGCTACTTACTCCGGTTGTTGTACCCGCTACAGCTAAATGGACTGCAGTATAATAATAAGCCGTTTTAACGAATGTTGACTCCAGAAAGTTGGCGTTGTTTGAATAGTTCTACAGGCTAACTAACCAGTTAGCCTAGACAAAGACTCTTCAAGATTTCCCAGATAGCGCTACAGGTGACCAGGAGAAAGCCTGGCAGTTCCTCTGGCGACGAGGGAGAAGGGCACGTTGCACTTTAATGGGCGGACCGACTCCTGTTGCTCATTGCAGTCAGCTGTGAGTCAAGCTGCAGACAGCCGCTAAACCGTCCTTGTGGAGGTGTGTCGTTTGGACACGAATATTACACTGACTCTGCTTGCCTGTGAGTACTCCAGCCTTTTAGTTTGCTCATTAGAGTGAAGGGGCTTTAAAGTTTTTGGCCACCACGTTCCCGAGCGTCGACCAGGCCTGCAACAGGGGGTTAGCTGTAATTTTAGTTATTTATTTTTCAGGTCGCCGGCGTGCGTGCGTGTGTGTGTGTGTGTGGGGCCCACAAAAAAGTTAAAGTTGTTCTAACAGAGTTACTGTGGTCACTGTATATTGAATATTGAAAACAGATGTACAAGTTAAAGGAGCATATTCAAATGCTAAACACTGTATCAGTATATTTGTGTTGAGGTATTGAGAGACTGCCATATTCTGAATTGTTTAGTTTTGCAATACATAATTGGGAAAGTAATGGATTTGGCTTAATGGAAGTACTGTCATTTATTTTAATTTCATTTGTTTATCTATTTATTTATTTAGTCATTTAATAAATTTGGCAGCGAATTGGGGACATAATTGTTCTTGTGATTTGTTTAATAAGTTGGATTAGGTGGCACAGTAGACAACATAGGTGAGTGAGATTCACATCTATCTTTACTTAAATTTAAAGGGGGTATATCATAAATCAACCTAGGGAAATAAAGTTTACGAGCTCAGAGCGCTATCCTACTTGCAAAGGGTGAAGAAGGCGCTACATTATTTTCTGGTAAGCGATGCTGCTTGATGCATATTTACACTATAGCACCTCACTGTTGATTTCAAATGTGATGTAAAGCACTATTCGGACGGGACTAGTTTTACTGCGGGACGTTAGAGAAGTTTCTGTTTCACAGAGGTACTTTGTGATTTTAATTCCATCTGAATCTGCCATGTCTGTGTTTTTCTCACACGACCTCTGTAAAAATTCCAGAGCAAATTACTTACTGTTTTTCAGCAAACTCGGCGGTCCTCCGAGAAATCTAATCCCGTCCGAATGCCAATGTCTGTGTTTGCCGAAATTTTTTTTTTTCCAGAAACGCGTTTTCTTGTGTGTTTTGGTCAACGTGAACTACCGTACAATCTCTAGCGCGCCGGTATTCGAGTTTCTGCTTTCTACGCTCCAGTAGAAATCCTCATCCTCAACACGTGGTCTGCGCAACGCCCACATGAAAAACACAGACACGCCCACCTCCGTAATAAACACGGAGATGTTAGTCCCGTCTGAATCCATACATGAAATGACAGACGTCGGCTGCAAAAAATTCAAACTCAAACGTCCCCCAGTAAAACTAGTCCCGTCCGAATAGTGCTTAAGTCAATAAATAAATAAAAAAATCACTCATTATTGCAATGTAACAGCACAACACGCGCACACACTTAAAATTTATTATTATTTTTTTTACGCTAGTGATTTTTAGCAACCTGGTCATGTGTTTAGTGAACACAGCATAGTGAGTACTTAGTAGTGAGTAGTGACACCAGTCTAGTTTAACTTTCTACTACACGTCAGTTACCTTACTAGTGTCTACTTAGTGTTTAAGTCAGTGCATATTAACAGATTTAAATTAGATATATAACAATCAGAAATATAGTCAGATAATAATAAAATGTACCAAACAATTTTATAATGATCTTTATCTTACTCTGGGCCCTTGTGAATGACTGAAAGCAGGCGAGAACCATCAGGAGAGAGCGAGAGGACATGGCTGATGATGATGATGATGATGATGATGATAGTATTAACCCAGATATGACTTTAGCACAGGTTTTATAAGCTGGTAGGAGGGGCAGAGTATGGTCTGATTGAGGGGCGGTTTAATGGATAAAAGTTTGGGAATGTTTGGACAATAAAGTCATCCTTCTCTCTACAAATGTCTTTAAATGTTCTGCTTTCATCATGCTTGTTTTTCCACACCTTTCCTTGAGTTGTTGTCATTATAAAAATAAAAAATAAAAATGATGTTGTGAAATTTTACCCCACCCACCAAAAAAATTGTGCACATGATAAGTGTGTATTCCTGGACATGGACAGTGGTTGGACTTTACTACTCTGTCCAGTAATGGTTTGCAATTTCCAGGTTAAATAACCAAGAAGTGTTATCACTGTATACACCACACAATATGAATTCAGTAAAATTTGAAGTTCTCTGTTTATCAATGCGAAACATATTATTTTATATAAAAAAAGAGCAACATTAGATTATTAGTTTTGTGATTAGACTCTTTCTTTATCTATATACAGTATAGTGAAAAGTCTGTAATGCCTGTAAGGGGTCACACGTACAGTACTAAGCGTGTCAGAGTAGAAAATTGCTCCTGATCAAAGATTCTCAGTGTCTGCATTTTGGTCCTACTTTCAGGCCTAGGAATAAGAGCTGTTCATCAAGATGTCTTTTAAAAAGTGATGGGAAACCACTTTCATCTTCACAAAAATGTAGGAGAGGTCTGGAGGGGTAGCAAGCAAATGGCGTTCAGGCAGAGATGCATTTAAGTAAAACTGAATGAAACGGAGCTCATGAAAGTCAAAGAT